>JAFEMH010003559.1:187500-258496 GCA_022495995.1 Adenophora triphylla var. japonica | reverse complement strand
GATCTTGATTTCCCGAAGCTACACCCGGACGATGTTCCGATCACAGGATATGCATCCATGCTCGCATGACACCATGTCATCACGCCTTTGATACATTATTTACGTCGGCCGTGCGCGATATTGACCCGGCCCAGCGCCTAACGTCACACGAGATCCCTACATGCGCAAAAGCAAGCAAGAGAAGGTCATGCCGAACTGCTTCGGCTGATCTTGACTCGGTGGCCGAAGCTCGGTTCACTATTCACATGGCTAACGCATCAAAACGAACATGACAGGCTCGGTCCTTAGGTTCGATTTTTCTTTTAGGCGGTGGAAACCGCTTGGCACTATAGGACCCTCGCACAGGGCTGTCCACCTGGGATGTCGAAATGCGGGTGCAAAACGAGGGGCTTATAGCGCGCGGATGGTCTCCATGACCCGGGATCTAGCATAGTTGCGAAAAGAAGAGCAATCTTTTCCAACCTACCTAGGACTACGAGAAAACATGTTTTAAGTAAATTAAAACAACAAAAAAAAAAAATCGAAAATAAAAGAAACGGAAACTGCATGCCACGTGAGCTTTCCCCCTTTTATCCCGTTAGGCCCATTCCCGATGTCTAAACCTTGCCCATCACCCCCTCCGGCTAACGAGTGGTCGAGAGTACCAGGGAACCCGTCTCCGAGTGTCAAAACGACAAGGTCCTACCTTCTTCCCGGCTCCGTCACCGGGACGGTCCGTCAATCCCCATGGCCAAGTCGGTGGATAACAAGGATGAGAACGGGACCTTACCCCCAAGAAATTTCCCAACCTTTGGAAGAAGTTTGGCGAGGTCCTCATGGCTATTGAGAAACGTCAAGGTGAGCAACAAGCTTGGATCGAAGGTGCCATGCACCACTTCGGAACCTTAGCCACCTGACTACAGGGCTTCCCGAAGCCATGGCTGCTCCTCTACGGCCTCTAACGTCTCTCATTGTCTCCCGAGAAGTCAACTGTTACCCTCGTACGAGCCATGCGGTTATGACGTAAGGCCACAAGACCTTCCGGAGGAAAGCTTGCCCATCCGGCCTCACGAGGTCCGGTACCACCGCCGAACAACGAACACATACGGTGGGACGTCTGCGATTGCGAGTGCTTGTCATGCGGAAATGGAATTCCAGGATGCGATGAACGAGGGCCGTCCTCGACGAAAGAAGAAGCTATCTTCTCAACAAAAACTGAAAAAGAGGTATGAATGCAGGTGATCCCACGGTCGGAACCCTTGGAGAACCCTCGGGAAAGTTTGACTACTATGTCATCTACTCGACAAATCTCCCCGGCCTAGTTACGCACGGGGCCACGGCAATGTTTGCTCCATGATCAGGTGGGACGAGCTTCGCACCGCCACCGAAGGCAGAAGGTCCGGATAATCCAACCCTGTCTTGGGAAGATCTCAAAGCCACTATTGATGCTTCGGTAAAAGCCATGACGGTGAACGAATTGAAATGCGCGGTCGGCCTTACGCCAATCAGGCTCCTCCCACTCCGAAACGGGAGAGACAAGCAAAACCACAAGTCGAGAGGTGAATGTTACGACACGTTCGGTCAAATCGGTGAATCCTCCACGGACGGACAAAAGGCCGGCCATACAGGCCACGAGGCGAAAAGGGGCCCTACGCGAAAGAAGGCTGAAACCTTGGACCCCGAAGGTTGAAGATCTGTCTTGACCACGGCTCAAGCGCACTCGGGCTAACATCTCACTCTGGTCCTTACTCACTTCATCTTACCCGCACAAGCTCAAGTTGGAAGAAAGCACGGCCCGAGACCATGGTTCCCATCACGGTGACACACGATGAAGCGGTTCGGATGATTGGCAGCGTCAATTACGGCAATATCAATCACCTTGCGAGCTCGATCTTCCAAAATTTGGGGGCGACCACAACGAGCCTCTCTACATAACGGTTCAAGGCTGGACGAGCGCCGTCTCCCTCGGGTGTTGGTAGATGGGGGATCATCCATGAACGTCCTTCCGGCCAAAATGATGGATTTGCTAGGGATCAAGCAAGCGATCTAAAACCCTCGACTCGAGCAATCAAGGCATACGACTCAACATCCCGCCCGTCTTGGGAATAGCCACCTTGAACCTTTGGTTTGGAAAACAAATGGTCCCAGACGAGACTTCCAAGTCATCGACATCCGATCACATTCACTTTGCCATTTTGGGACGCCCTTGGCTACATCGAGATCAATGGGGTGGCATCCACTCTCCATCGGTGCGTAAAGTTCGTCCAAGGAACAGATATGACCATCATCTACGGCGACGGCATAGTCGGCTGAAAGGACCCGATACCAACGGCGTCCCGGTCTTAGAAATCAAACCCGACGATGATGGCATGATGTTAACGGGGTTCACCATCGAAAGCCCAAAGGCCCAAGTGTGCCACATAGACTGCCTTTGATTTGGGACAAGATCCCTCCCCGATGAAAATGATGAAGCACATGAACTACATCCGGGGCTCGGTTTGGGAAAACGCCATCGGGGCACTCAACGAGATCATCAATATCAAAGAACGAGAATACCTGCACGGCTGGGATACTCTCCTACTCCCGAACACATTGCGGAGGACAAGCGAGCTGCACGTAAACGCTCCACGAGATAACAAAGAGGCTTGCACGCAATCTCAGATCTTCGTCCTTACGGCTTCGACATGACCAAGTACTTCCACAAGGAAGGCCGGCAACTTGGAAGAAGATCCGAGAGAAAAGGAACGAGGCTGATCGGCGCCAAACAAGGCGGCCGACAACCATGGACAAGCTCGGCTGAGCACAGCAAGATTCGGAGGCCTCGAAGCCAAATCTGTCCGAAGAGCATTCCTCGACACACCGCCCTGCCGGGATCCACAACCACCACTATTCACGAATTTTGGTTCGGAAAACCCCCTCTTTGGCGGAAGAACTCGAAAAACTCTCTGTCAACACTCCTGCCTTCAACAAGCGGGACGAGTGCATTCGAGCTAGCAATGCCCAAGACAAAAGCAAGAGACTCCGCGAGACGATGCTTGGGACGAACCAACTGCTACACTGCTCTTCAAAGAAGAAATCGAGATGCCGGATCTAATCGATTTTGTTTACGATAACTCTGTGATAGCAATGATCGGGAACGGTGACATAAAGCCTTTCAAGCCCCATCTCCTATCAAGCTCATTGCCACTCAATAAGCTGGGCCACATTCTCAGGACCTCTTGCCCGGCCAAAAGGACATGATCGAACAACTTGGTCGACCCCTCGAGTCCTAGAGTCTAGTGTCAAAACTCATCCACGAGTCCATTAGCTTTGAATTTGAGTCTCTCGAGTCATCGATGGCCTCACGCCGGAAGATTACGAACTCATTGCCAATAATGTATTCCCGTATGCTCTTAATGAATGCTTCGATCTTTAGAGTATCCTCTCATTGCATCTTTAACAAGCGATAAATTAACTAACACACAAACAGTTAATAACGATTCACTTGATAAAGAAGCGAGACACATTAAACGAACAATACATTAAGCACATCTTTAAGCATGTTGTCAAACGAGAGAAAAACCGGGCCCAAGGCTGCAGGAGGTTTTAACCAAAGTGAATTTGGGAGCTGGCGAAGAGCGAAAAGAGACGCAAATCGGAAGTTTCTTCACCGGCACGAGCAAGACGCATTGGCGCCTTGCTCAAAGAGTTCGTGGACGTGTTCGCTTGGTCTTACGAGACATGCCGGATTAGATCCTAACATTGTAGAGCACCGGATTCCCTTAAATCCCGAGGCTAAGCCCATCAAGCAAAAGCTACGCCGAATCAAGCGAGAATGGTCTTTACAAGTCAAAGAGGAGATCGAAAAAATGCTCCGCGTCGGCTTCATCGGGGTGATCGAGTACCCCACATGGCTCTCCAATATTGTCACGGTCACCAAGGCCAATGGAAAAGTACGGTTGTTGCGTGGACTTCGAGATCTCAACAAAGCAAGTCCCAAGGACGATTTTCCACTACCCAACATCGACATGTTGGTAGACACTCTGACCAATTTCGAAGTCAAGTCCTTCGTGGACGGTTTTGCCGGCTACAATCGGATCAAGATGGCCGAAGAAGACCAAGAAAAGACGGCTTTCACAACCCCAGGGAACCTCTTGCTACACGGTAATGCCGTTCGGACTAAAGAACTGGCGGGGCTACCTACCGACGGGCGGCAACCGCCCTCTTCCACGATATGATCCACAAAGAGATCGAAGTGTACGTCGATGACATGATCGTTCACTCAAAGGGATCGGACGGACAACACCTCACGAGACTGAGAAAATTCTTCAATCGCCTCAGAAAACACTCAATGAGGCTTAACCACGCCAAATGCACATTTGGGGTTAGCGAGGCAAGGTTTTGGGATACGTAGTCACCGAGAGAGGCATCGAGGTGGATCCTCAAAGATCAAAGCTATCATCGAAATGAGACCACCGCAAACTCGGACGAGAGGTGAAAAGCTTCATGGGCCGCTGCAATATATCGGCCGCTT
Organism: Adenophora triphylla var. japonica; assembly: GCA_022495995.1. NCBI lineage: Eukaryota > Viridiplantae > Streptophyta > Magnoliopsida > Asterales > Campanulaceae > Adenophora > Adenophora triphylla. The sequence continues at coordinate 254,004 of JAFEMH010003559.1, read as the reverse complement.
CGTCAACCAATTGACCTCTATGTGCGAGCCAATCTTCAAGGCGATGAAGAAGAACGCCGACATCGAATGGAACTCGGAATGCCAAGATGCCTTTGAAAAAATAAAAGCATACCTTGTGAGTCCTCCGATTCTCTGTCCTCCCCACGAGGAAAAGCCCTTTGTTGCTATACCTAAGCTGTGGCCGCACCGCGGTTGGAGCCATGCTCTGTCAAGAAAAGAAAGAGTCACGGGTCGAAACGCCATCTACTTCGTCGGTCGAAAGTTTCAAGGCGGCGAACTCAATTACTCGGCCCTCGAGAAAACTGCGCGGCTCTGGTATGGGTTGTCGGGAAACTACGGCACTACATGCGATCGCACACAGTACACTTGGTTTCCAAAATGGACCCGGTCAAGTACCTCTTCGACAAACCATCTCTGTCGATGAGGCTCGCGAAATGGTCTTTCTTCCTGGCGGAATTTGACATCAAGTACGTAAACCAAAAATCAATCAAGGGACGGGCCATGGGTGAACAAGCGGTGATTTCCCAGCCGACGAGGCTCGAGGCCACTGAACCACAATTTCCGGACGAGGGAATCTTCGCAATCGAAGGCGAAAACCGATGGCAAGCTTGTTCTTTGACGGAGCGGCCAACCAAAGGAAACGGCATCGGTATGCTCTTGGTGGATCCCAGGACGAGCACACCCCAATTGCTATAAAGCTCAATTTCGAGGTAACCAACAATGCCGCCGAATATGAAGCTGCTTATTTCTTGGACTACAAGCCGCACTCGAGAGGAATGTCCGAAGCTTCGAAGTTTATGGGGACTCGGCCTTGATCATCAACCAAGTCTCCAACAAGTGGAAAACCATAGACCAGGGCTTGCAAAAATACCATGCTGCATAGAGGACCTCATCACACAATTCGAAGAGGTCACCTTCCATTACTTGCCAAGAGACCGAAACGAGGTTTGCGGATGCCTTAGCCACCTTGGCCTCCCTTGTGGAAATCCACGAAGGAAAAGCAATCAAACCCTTCAAAGTCGGACGAAAGGAAATTCACGCCTCTTGTTGTGAGATCGAACCGGAACCTAAGCCCGTCAATGAGCCATGGTACAACCGGATCTTCCAATACCTCAAGAACGGAAAGCGCCTTCATGAACAAGGAAGGTCGACACGCGAGAAGGGGTCGAAAACCAAGAGCATCATGGCCCTAAAACGCCTTGCCTCTCACTTCGTCATCCTCGGGGACATGTTATACAAGAAACGCTACCATGGGCCACTCCTACGCTGCGTCGGCCAAGAAGAAGCGAGACAAGTTCATGAGCAGAAGTCCACAATGGGGCTTGCGGTCCCCACATGAATGCGAGCCACGATGCAAATCATTCTCGGGATGGGCTACTCTTGGATCTCCATGGAGCGGATTGCATCCACTTTGTCCGAAGGCTGCGACAAGTGCCAACGGTTCTCCAACCTCAATCATCTGCCGCCCCACGATCTCTCTTGCATGACTACACCTTGGCCCTTTGCCACTTGGGGAATTGACGTCATCGGGAAAATCGCTCCGCCCGGGCGACGACGGTCGCGAGTTCAATCTTAGTAGCCATCGACTACTTCACCAAATGGGTCGAAGCCAAGTCCTACAAGGTACTCACCTCCAAGAAGGTCGCACATTTCCTCAAGGAAAACATCATATGCCGATACGGCATCCCAAATGAGGTCATATCGGACAACGGCTCACACTTCGAAGGAGAATTCGACGGAGGCTGGCTGAATTCAAGATCACACGCCACAAATCTTCTCCCTACCGGCCACAAACAAACGGCGCCGTGGAAGCGGCAAACAAAACCCTCGAACGGATCATCCGAAAAATGACCACCCGAGGACGAGATTGGCCGAGAAGGCTGCACCTTGCACTTTGGGGCTACCGCACATCGATCGGAAACGACCACGGGAGAAACCCCATTTGCCACGACATACGGGATGGAAGCAGATCCTTCCCATCGAGCTAGAAATTCCCTCACTCCAGTCTTCTTTGGAAAATGACATCAACGAAGTCGAATGGCTCAGAAGCCGACATGACGAATTGGCTCACGCTAGACGAGCGACGACTAAAGGCCATGGAACACGTCCGAGCCTATCAAGCGGGATGGCTAGAGCTTTCGACAAGAAAGTCAAATCCCGAGACATCGGGGAAGGTGACCTTGTACTCAAAGAAAAGCCTCCCACTCGAACCAACCCATTTGGGAAAATGGGAACCCACATGGATCGGCCCTTTCGTGGTTCAAAGATCTTCTCCGGAGGCGCCATGAAGCTAACAGAGACCTAGACGGCAATCCCTTCATGAATCCGGTCAACGGAAGCAAACTTCGCGAGATACTTCGCTGAAGAAGAACAAGCTGTGCATCTCTTGGCACTCCATGTAGTGTCGAACTACGCGGACACTGAGCCCTCTAGTCAGAGGAACGTAGGCAACCTTAATTGGTCCGGTCTAAAAATACACAAAAAAGTCAAAAGTTTGAATGTCAATCAAGACCTCCATCAAGCTCCGCACTTTTCAAGAACACGCCCCGGCGAGTCACCTTGACCAAGTCAAGCGACGGCGGCAACATCAAAGGACATCAGGGTCACTCGGCATCAAACGGCGACTCATGTCTACTTCCAAGCCGGGGCTTGTCTTCGCCCTCACGCGCTTCAAAAAAAAAAAAAAAAAAAAAAAGAGAGCTCGAGCAAGGGCTCACAAAAAAAAAAAAAAAAAAAAAAGAAGCTCAAGCGAAGGCTGCGAAATTGAGGTCAAGAGCCCGACGCCAACAAAAGGCAAGGAAGCTACGAAAAAAGACCGTCAAAACGACTTGTCGAGGAGCATTCAACCTCTCGGCCAAGCACAAAGCCTCGGCAAAGGGATTGCCGTCGGGACGGAGGCTGCTTCGGTCCGCGGATGATGCAGAGAAAAGTCCAAAGATGGAGCCCGACAAAGTGCACAACGAAGCAAAGGCAAACAAGAGATCTTGCGTCTCGACAAAGCTTTAAAAGTAAATCACAAATCACTAACTTGGTTACAACATTTCTTGATGAGTTCAAGCACGGTCTACTCTCAAGTTCACAACATGCTAAAAGACTGACTTAATACATTTAACTAATAATGTGTTTGCAATGCAATGAATGGATACTTAGGAGGTCATTCCGCGCCATCTGCGCTTGTCCCCTCGCCATTCTTTCCTTTCTTCCCTCGTCCCCGCGAGTCTTCTTTCGCTCCACGTGAACCAACTCTGCGTCTCTCGAGTCAGAGATGCGGGGTCCTCCCCGTAGAGTCAAATAATCCGGTAGCTCTCGGGGCTTCATTCGCCGTGCTTCGGCTCGGATCTCCTCCTGCGAGTACGTAAAGAGGACCTCTCCTGTCGGTCGGTCAACTCTAGTCTCGTAGTCAAACAAAGCGTCTCCGTCACATCGAAGGGTCGAGACCGGGCTTCGGCACTCCTAAGGCAATAGCTGCTACGGCAGCCGGGTCCCAGAATCGCTGCACGCCTTTGCTCTCCAAGACCACTTGGGGCGCCCTTGACTCTGTTTGCTCATACCGGGCCGGATCTTGAGTCGTCAACCACGACGCTCTCCCAGACGTCTAAGGAGTACCACGGGAGGGAAGCGGAATACTTCCATACCCTCGGACAATACAAGAAGGCACACTGGAGGCTGCCATACAAAGAGGAACTACCTCCGCAGTAGCAAGGTCATCCCGGCCCAACAAAGGCTCTGCTTCATCCCAAGCTGCCGGGAAACAAGCGACGGAATATAGAAGGAGGACCAAGACAAACCTGGAACTCGACAACGTAGGACCCTTCTGCAAGATCCTCCTGGTCTCAATCCTCCGGTGCGGAACCCACCGGCGGATCGATGCGTACCAAGGCTGTGCCATCCATCTCTCCCGGGCGGGTGATCCATATCCAACACAAGAGGTCGGCGAGCAAATGACCACGGGCTAAACGACGTCGGAGCCTCGGGCATGGCTGAAGTCTCTCTCGCAGCCACAAGGTGAGCAAAGCGGGGCTTCCCCCTCTCATAAAACGATCCCCGGTCGCCGGACGGTCGATACCATGAAGAGTCTCCCCCGGCACCAACGGGACAATATCCTCTCCCGGCTCTGCGGTGCCCTACCACATCTAGCAAAGCGCCATCACAAATGCGAGGGCGGCCGGAAAAGCGTCGCTATCACGCACAAGGCAAATACATCCCAAGAGACGTCACTCTCATCATCAACCATGAACCGCTCCGGCGGCTCGAAATGTCGATATGACCCGAATCAAGGATCATGCCTGCACTTCTTCCAACGAAGTACGAAGAAAGTCTGCAAGCTTCACGCTCGCAGCAGCACCACCAACCAAAGGAAGCGAGATGGCCTCCACCTCCGGTCCTCCAATCAAAGCCCGAAAATCTTCAAAGTGGGCACCATTTCATTGTAGGAGAAACAGTACACGTGCCTCCTAACATCCCGAACTTCGCGGCGGCCCGCAACAAATCCCAATCGGGAACCAACTCCTTAAAAGACCAAACCGAGCAAAGACGAAACCTTACCTCGAAAGCCCGTCTACGATGCCTCATACGAGCGCCGCATCCACGTTTTCAACTGCTCAAGGAAGTGTGCTTGCCTCTCTGCGAAAGCCTCGGCAAAATTCTAGGGACATACGAAGAATCCATGGCAAAAATGGAGGTTCCTAGAGAAAATGGGGAAGAAAGCTCGAAAATGGTGCAAATGGGGAAATGAGGAAGAACCGAGCCTTTGGAAAGCATTTATGTCCTTCCCAAAGCAAGGTTGGTCCGTACGGACCTCTTTGCATGCTAAGTATGTCCGTACGGACCTCCTTGCAAACAGAACCCATTTCCCAGAAAACGGTACAAAAACCACTTTGTCCTCGGCAAAACCTTGCTCCAAGCCCCAAACAACGGCCAAAGCCATTTCCGGCAAACCAACACTACCCACAAACGCACTCTCAGCTCACGTGGCATGTACAAAAATAAAAATAATAATAGCAACAATTTCTAGGACAATTCCTGGGAATCACAAAAATAAATGACATTACATCTTAAAATAAAATACTGTTTGCCATGCAAATACATGTGTTTTATTACGGTACCCAAAAATGTACATTTGCTAAACAAAAAAAAAAAAAGAGAGAGGGATATGAAAAGAGGGAAAGCAAATGAATACTACTCAGAATCCTCATCATCATCCTCCTCGCCAAGATCCTCCAAAGAAAAGTCGGGCATCCCAGCGAACTCGCCCGTCACATCCTCCTCGTCGGAATCCGAGGCACCCGCACGAGGCTCCCACGAAAAGTACTCGGAAGGATCAAATCCGGCGAAAGGATCAAAGAAAGAAGGCTACGAGGAACCCTCACCACTGTGCGCCGTGCGGAGGCATGAGCGATAAAGGGCTGCTCCCTCGAAGGCCTGCGGCTCCCGAAGGCGTCCGGCATCCATGCTATGCCGCCCCCTCAAAGGCCCCTCCTGGCTGCGGCTCAGGCTCGGCTCTAGGCGGAGGAACGTCCACGAGAATGCCTCGAAGGCATAGGCTCGTACGCCGGCACACGACGCGGGCCGACGGGACACCTTCGACGCCATCTTCTTAGCGAAGGAGCGCATCGCCACGTAACGGCGAGTCAGCATATCGTAGGCTCTCCCCGGGACCTGCACCAACAAGAAGCCAAGGAAACGCTCATCAAATACAGTTATACTCAACAACAAAAAGAGAAAAACGCAGAAAAGATGCCAAGATGGAAAAGAGTCGGCACACTCACCGATCTGTCGGGGTCCACTCTGTATGCGGCGGGAGCTGCTCCGGAGCAGTACGAACACCCTCCTCCTCGATCCGTCCCCGCGGACGTACGTGAAATCCGGTCCGGCATCGGAACCTGCAGGGGAGCTGCGGGCCGGCCTCTCTCTCCGCGCCGATGCACAGGGCGTCCTCGGCTTCCTCCTCACGAAGGCCCCGTACTCCTCTCCGTATAAGATGAACTCCTCGGCACCGAGCACCGTCGAGGTACCTCTCGAAGTCAAGCACATCCATGTCCCGGGAATCAAGCATCCCAAAGGGAGGGTCCCTCGGAGCCACGGGAAGCACAGGGGCCATCTTTGCCCGGAAGACTCGCTCCCGGGTACATGGCGTCACAAGTCAAGCCTCGCGGCATCTTCCGCCCGCTGTCACCTCGGGAGCCCCCTCGAACTCATCTCCCTCATCACCGGAGTCCACGGGAACAGAGCAGAACCCCTCACGGCTATCCCGCTCCAAGCGCTCTGCACATCCCCGTAGGCGATGGTGAGCTTCCCAGTGGTCCTCCTCTTCCTCGCCGTCACGAGCCCATCCCGGCATAGCGGGTGCGCGGCAACGGCCCCGGGATCCCTATCCACGGGAAGCCTTTGGAAAACCTCATAAAACCACACTGTGACAAAAACGAGAGAAGGCTCGGTGCAAAAGACAACGGAGAAAAGACAAGTTGCTAAATCAAAAAAAAAAAAACGATAAACTCATACCTCCAAAGCAAAGTCAAAGCGGGCCAACGCGGCCACCCCAGGCTAAACCGGTCCAAGGAGAAGTAGAGCTCGGCCAAGCACTGCCTCGCCCCAAGCAATGTCGCGAGACCCTATCCCGATCGGTCAAGCTCTCCAACGAGCAAAGGGAGGCTGCGGTCGCGTGGTTCGAGAACAAAGTCTCGGACGGTGCATACCACAAGAAGGAGCGCGCCAAGCTCCCATTGTCCACTGGCCAGGTACCCGGATGTAGGCCCAATGCGCCGTGATCCTCATCTCACGTCGGCGTACGGCATCCCAGCCCTGCGAGGACGAGGCTCAAAGCCCGGCGGCTCGGTCGGCACATCATCGGAGATCATGTCTCTCCACCTCGCGAGGCTCCCCTTTGAAGGAGAGCCGGTGATCGCGGCAAAATCGGTGGGCGTCACTGTCACCTCGCCCCGGCTCGGGTGGAAGGTGTGGGTGGTATCCCACCAATACTCGGATAAAGGCCCGGAAGACACTCTTGTTCTTCCTCGTGTCGACACTCCGGCCCGGGTTCTCAACGAACACACCTAGGCCGAAGCATAAACCAACCTCAGGGGACTCGGCCTACCGCCCACGGAAATATCGGGCATCATTGCCATAGCTCCACAACGGCCTCGGCGATCCCACAGGAGTCTTCATCCTCTTGGCCTTCCCGGCCGTAAGCCCCGCATCCTGCAGGTAAACACAGCAAAGGTACGTCAATCACAGTACTTAATATAAAGGCACATATAACCCGTCACAAAACACGGCACATATTGCACATAATTTTCACATACATTATACATATAATTTTTCATGTAACCCGTCACAAAACACGGCACACAATGCACATAATTTTCACATATATCATGCATATAATTTCTCCCATGCGATCCGTCACAAAACACGGCACACTGTACACATTTTCTCAAAAGAAGAAAAAGGGGGAGGGGATTAAACCCTACACGACACATTTTCAAAAGAAAATCCGTCCCAACACGGCACATATTGCACATATTTTCCCCACAAAGTCCGTCACCCAAAAACACGGCACACACTATATAGCACATTCTCAAAAGAAAATCCGTCCCAACACGGCACACACTTTCACATATAACCCGTCACAAAACACGGCACATGTCACATTTTTTCACAAAAATTATCACTACACGATAATTTTCTCATAATGTACATACATAAATAGCATACGGTACAAAACACCAAAGCATGCAATTCACTAGATAGGCACTTTATTTTCACAAATAAGAGCTAATCTACACATTTACGCACAAAATACACATACCCACAATTTTTACATGTCCATTTTCAACAATTCATCAAGAATTTCACAAAAGGGCATAAAATAATAACAAAAAATTCAAAAATGCGAAAAACTAAAACCTAGTTCTAGCATTCAAAAATTGACGAGGGAATCAAAACGGAGCAGATTTCTTACCTCCCCAACGTTCATGGAGCGACGATTATGCACCTCCGGATTCGGATACAAAACATCCGGGTTCTTCGAAGATGGAACGAACGAAGTCCAATTCCTTTGAAGCTCCATCCATTTGCTCAACCACTTCTGGCTGCGTTGACGACGACTCCTTCGAGATCCTTCGGCCATGGCAAGAAATTCAAGCAAAAATTTTTTGATTTTGGTTAACAATGGAGGAATTTTTCTCTCTCTCTACTTTGGTTCACGAGCTGGAAAATGAGGAAGAAGGAATGGGGAAGGGCCTCGGTATTTAAAGCACAGTCAAACACAGGAGCTGTAAAAAACCAAGGTGGTCCGTACGGACCTCTTTGCAACCGAGGTTGGTCCGTACGGACCTCTTTGCAAAGGGTGGCCAAATTACTTTCACGCCCTTATAATCTTTGCCCTGGCTGTCCTAAGGCCTTTTCCGGCAAATCCAAGTGCGAGAATGGTCCCTAACCCTTCAAATTCAATCCACCGGCCGTCAAGCGTAAGACCGGTCCTCGCCCACTTCAACGGCAAATCAACCACCGGCCGTCAGCGTAAGACCGGACCTCGCCCACTTCAACGGCAATTCAATCCCCGGCCGTCAAGCGTAAGACCGGACCTCGCCCACTTCAACGGCAAATCAACCACCGGCCGTCAAGCGTAAGACCGGACCTCGCCCACTTCAACGGCAAATCAACCATCGGCCATCAAACGTAAGACCGATCCTCGCCCGCTCAACGGCAATTCAAGAAGGAGCCAATACCTCCCAGCACGAATATCAAGGCGCAAGACGCCTCCAAACGCTCAACGACAACTCGGCAGCTGGCCCTCGAAGGTCAGAAGTCATCTTCCCAACGGAAAAGGGCCCTACAAGGTCATGCATCCCAGCAATTCAAGCACCGGCGATCGGATGTAAGCCCGAACCGCCCACCTCAAGCGGCAACGCAAGCACCGGCCATCAAAGTAAGCCAGAGCTCCTCCCCGACAAGTCGAAGGGAAGTCATGTAAGCTGCATATCCCCGGCACCGACCATCATCCTTGCCCGCTCAGCGGCAAAACAAGCACGCGAAGGAGCCAACACCTCCAGTACAAGTCCCAAGGCACGAAGCGCCTCCGAAACGCCAAATGGTGAAGCAATCACCGGCCGTAGTCATCCTTGCCCTTCAACGGCGGCTCGAGCCATCGGTAAGCTTAGGCGACCTTACATCGTAGACAGGTCCAAAAACACTCCGAACTAGGTCCCAGACTTAGGTCATACTCTGAACTAGGTCCCAACTTAGGTCATACTCACCTGAACTAGGTCCCAGCCTCTGAAATCCCAACTTGGTCATACTCTGAACTAGGTCCCAACTTAGGTCGTACTCTGAACTAGGTCACATCTGACTTGGGTCGTACTCCCGATTCAAAGTCTAAGCTTCAACTCGGGACATCGCCACGTCCGAGGCTCACTGAAACCAAACTACTATCCCGGCCGGAAGGCTCTACAACCACTCGTCAGAGAAGATGATAAATCTCCCAATCACTATCTCCCGGCCGGGAAGGCCTTAAACCACCCGATTAGGAAAATCGTAAAATTTCCATCCCGGGACGCCACCACGTCCTTATCACCGACCTATACGGTCACCCCGGGACGCCACCACGTCCTTATCACCGACCTATACGGTCACCCGGGACGCCACCACGTCCTTATCACCGACCTATCACGGTCACCGGGGACGCCGCGCGTCACTTATCACCGACCTATACGGTCACCCGGGCGCCACCACGTCCTTATCACCGACCTATCACGGTCACCCGGGACGCCGCCACGTCCTTATCACCGACCTATACGGTCGCGGGACGCCACCACGTCCTTATCACCGACCTATACGGTCACCCGGGACGCCGCCACGTCCTTATCACCGACCTTATACGGTCACCGGGACGCCGCCACGTCCTTATCACCGACCTATGCGGTCACCGGACGCCACCGCGTCCTTATCACCGGCCTATCTGGTCGCGGGCGCCGCCACGTCACTTATCACCGACTATACGGTCACCGGGGACGCCACCACGTCCTTATCACCGACCTATACGGTCACCCAGGACGCCACCACGTCCTTATCACCGACCTATACGGTCACCCAGGACGCCACCACGTCCTTATCACCGACCTATACGGTCACCCGGGACGCCACGCGTCCTTATCACCGACCTTTATGCGGTCGCCGGGACGCCGCCACGTCACTTATCACCGACGACTATGCGGTCACCCCGGACGCCACCACGTCCTTATCACCGACCTATACGGTCACCGGGGCCACCACGTCCTTATCACCGACCTATCGGTCACCGTCCTTATACGGCCACCCGGACGCCACCACGTCCTTATCACCGACCTATCGGATACCCGGACGCCACCACGTCCTTATCACCGACCTATACGGTCACCCCGGGACGCCACCACGTCCTTAGCACCGACCTATACGGTCACCCAGGGCGCCGCGCGTCCTTATCACCGACCTATACGGTCACCCGGGACGCCACCACGTCCTTATCACCGACTTTATCACGGTCACCCGGGACGCCGCCACGTCCTATCACCGACCTACGGTCACCCAGGACGCCACCACGTCCTTATCACCGACCTATACGGTCACCCGGACGCCACCACGTCCTTATCACCGACCTATACGGTCACCCGGGACGCCGCCACGTCCTTACCACCGACTCCATGCGGTCACCCAGACGCCACCGCGTCCTTATCACCGACCTATCGGCCACCCAGACGCCACCACGTCCTTATCACCGACTATGCGGTCACCCGGACGCCACCACGTCACTTGTCACCGACCTATCGGTCACCCGGGACGCCACCACGTCCTCGCCCGACCTCGGCGGTCACACGACACTCAGGGCACCACCACGCCCGTATTCACGAAACACTCACCCCACGCCCGAACTACGACCCGAGGCTTGATTCCCGCCAGGGATACGTAGGAATCCTATCACGGGGTCCGGCCTATTGACCTAAAACGGTCACCCAAAGGACACCACCACGTCCTCACTTTGACCCTCACGGTCACTTCCTCTCCCGCCACGCGATCCAGTTAGGACCACTTATCTTATCGGCGACCCCACTTCTTTCATAAGTGACGTCGTCGAGGGGCCTGTAAGTACCCCCATCTGGATCACTCCCTTTCAAACACACGGGAAACACCGCGAGACTCATCCACGCAGTCTCGGAGACCTCTCTCACTCAAAACCCTCTCAAAACCCTCTCAAACCCCCAACCAAACCAGGGAGGAGCCTTTACGGGATAAAAGGGACAAAAGGACCTTTTGGGAATTTTCGGGAAATCGAGAAAAGCAATTAAGGTCCGTACGGACCTCTTTGTTTCAATGATTACTAAATCCCTTAAAGTCCACAATATTCCCTCAAATCCGGAAGAAATGATGACTTCCATGCGAGTTGGTCCGTACGGACCTCTTTGCATGCAAGATGGTCCGTACGGACCTTATTGCATGGGGGACATCATCATTCCGAATATTCTCCATCATTGCGATTCCCTCAAATCGAGGAAATCCAAAATTCTGGATAACCAAGAAGGTCCGTACGGACCTCTTTGCTCCGAAATTTTTACTATAAATAGAGGGCTTCCCCTCCTCATTTTTCACACCTCCCACTTCTCTCTTCCTCCCTAAGCCTTCGGCTCCCCTTCTAAGACCTTTCGAGGCATTCCCGGCCCCTTCGGATCCTTCCGAGGCCTTCCGAGCCCCCTCGAGGTGCTCTGAAGCCTCTCCGAGCGCTCCCGAGACGCTCCCGCGCTGCCCCGAGGCACTCTCGAGGTACTACGAGGCCCCTCGTGGTACTCCGAGGCCTTGCACTGGTCTTTCCCACGGTGTCCGGCTCTTTCCGAGTCAAACCGGCGATCCCAAACCTTGCCGAACCTGCGCCCGAATCCAACCAACGATTCCAACGCACGCCGAACCTGCGCCCGACTGATCCCAGACGATCCCCACGCACGCCGAACCTGCGCCCAAACGCAGCCTACGGTTTCAACTCACGCCGAAACTACGTCCGCGGACAACCGGCATCCCCGAAGCAATCCGGAACGCTACTCCGACCTCAAACACTATTCCCCTGCGGAAGACAGACACGAACCAACATTGGTAAGGCTTCCTTCCTATTCTATTTCAATACATTTCAATACAATGTAGACATCCGATACAGCATGCATTTTTAAAAGCACACACACACACACACAACATTTAAAGGATATTAGGGGTATCCGAAAGACTCGTTTTACGAGGCGACTCGGGTGAGCTCTAATATTCTAATATTCTCTTCCCGAGGAGTCATCTGACCTCCGAACTCAAAATCTCATCACACAAAAACAGTTTAAAATTTATCTTTAAACTGATGCCCTTTTTCAATGTTTTGGGCTTAATAAAAACGGCGTGGCGACTCTACAAAATGCGAAAGCAAACGGCGAGACACCTCCAACGCGAAAGATGCCAGATGCCGGGGCCGCGAGGCCTTTCTCGGATCCGGGCTATTTCAGCAGCGACCACGCTTTTTCATGACATGATCCACAAGGAGATTGAGGTCTACGTCGACGACATGATAATCCACTCCAAAGGCGAGGACGGGCAACACTTTGTTGACCTACGAAAGTTCTTCGAGAGGCTAAGACAACATTCCATGAGACTAAACCCTGCCAAATGCACCTTTGGAGTGACAAGGGGAAAAGTGCTTGGGTATATGGTCACGGAGCGAGGTATCGAAGTCGACCCCCGAAAGATCAAAGCCATTATGGACATGAGGCCACCTCAAACCCAGAAAGAAGTCAAAAGCTTTATGGGCAAACTGCAGTATATCAGCCGCTTCGTCAACCAGTTGACCACTATGTGCGAGCCCATCTTCAAGCTAATGAAGAAGAATGTGGACACGAAATGGACCGAAGAATGCCAAGATGTCTTTTACCAAATCAAGGCGTACTTAGTACATCCTTCGGTGCTATGCCCCCCACATAGACAGAAACCTCTTCTGCTCTATCTCACTGTCACTGATACGGCAGTTGGGGCTATGCTTGCTCAAGAAAAGAAAGATTCTCGGGTAGAAAATGCCATTTACTTTGTCAGCCGGAAGCTACAAGGGAGTGAGCTTAATTACTCAGCATGTGAAAAGACTTGTGCGGGGCGAGTGCAGGTAGTCGGTAAGCTGAAGCATTATATGCAAGCCCACCCTGTGAACTTGGTCTCGAAAATGGACCCCATCAAGTACATCTTCGACTAGCCTTCCCTCTCGATGCGTTTAGCAAAGTGGTCCTTCTTCTTAGCTGAATACGACATCAACTACGTGACCAGAAAGGCCATCAAGGGTCAAGCATTGTCAGATCATCTGGCAAATTTCCCTAGTAATGAGGATCGCGGGCCTGAACCCCAGTTCCCAGATGAAGGGATCTTTGTAGTCGAGCCTGAAAGTCGATGGCAGCTATTCTTTGACGGAGATGCTAACAAAAGAGGAAATGGCGTAGGGATGCTACTGGTCGATCCGAAAGATGAGCACACGCCCATAGCCCTTAAGTTGAACTTCCCTGCCACGAACAATGTTGCCGAATACGAAGCCTGCATTGCTGGTTTAGAAGCTGCCTTAGAAAGGAATGTCAAGGAGCTCGAAGTTTATGGAGACTCAGCCCTGATCATCAACCAGGTCTCCAACAAATGGAAGACCGTGGACCCTAATCTTCAGCGATATCATGCCTATATGGAGGAGTTGACTGGACAGTTCAGAGAAGTGACTTTCTACTACTTGCCAAGGGAAAAGAACAGATTCGCAGATGCCCTAGCTACTCTAGCCTCACTGGTAGAGATCCCCGAGGGAAAAGCCATAAAACCCTTCAGAGTGGGTAGAAGAGAAGCCCCGGCTTTCTGTTGTGAAGTAGACTTGGGACCTGAGCCTATCAAGGAACCCTGGTACAATCAAATTTACCAGTTCCTTAAAGATGGAGAGTCAGCTTTCAGAGACAAAGAATGTAGACCAAAAGAAGGTGTCAAAGCCAAGAGCTTGCAAGCCCTGAAAAGGTTGGCCTCCCATTATGTCATTTTAGGAGGCAACCTATACAAGAAGCGGTACCAAGGACCACTCCTCTTGTGCGTCACCCAAGAAAGGGCCAGAGAGTTGATGACTGAAGTCCACAATGGTCCCTGCGGTCCTCATATGAATGCTAGAGCCCTGATGCAAGTGATCCTCAGAATGGGTTACTACTGGATTTCTATGGAGACAGACTGTGTCCAGCATGTCCGAGCGTGCGACAAATGCCAACGGTTTGCCAACCTCAACCATCTCCCGCCTCATGACACATGCGCATGACGACTCCTTGGCCGTTTGCAACTTGGGGTATTGACGTGATAGGGAAGATAGCCCCGACAGGAAGCAATGGGCATGAATTTGTGTTAGTAGCCGTCGACTACTTCACCAAGTGGGTAGAGGCCAAGTCCTACAAGGTCCTCACTTCCAAGAAGGTGGCCCATTTTATCAAGGAAAACATAATGTGTAGATATGGGGTGCCCAATGAGATCATTTCTGATAATGGGTCGCACTTTGAAGGAGACTGCGATAGGTTCTTGTCGAGAATTCGAATCACTCGCCACAAGTCATCCCCATACGGACCTCGGACTAACGGAGCCGTGGAAGGCTGCTAATAAGACGCTCGAACGGATCATCAGGAAAATGGCCACCCGTGGTCGTGATTGGCCGAAAAGCTGCACTGGCACTCTGGGGCTCTGAGCGTCTGTCGGAACGACCCACGGGAGAAACTCCCTTTGCCCTAACCTACGGGATGGAAGCAGTGTTACCAATGGAGTTGGAAATCCCGTCATTAAGGGTCCTCCTGGAAAACAGTGTCAACGAAGTAGAATGGCTGTGTAGCCGGCATGATGAGTTGGCCCTGCTCGATGAAAGAAGGCTCAAAGCCATGGAACACACCCGAGCCTACCAGAGGTGAATGGCCAGAGCATTTGACAAGAAAGTCAGGGCCAGGGACATCAAAGAGGGTGACTTAGTATTGAAAGTGAAGCCCCCTACCAGAGACAACCCCCTGGGAAAATGGGAACCCGTTTAGATCGGCCCGTATGTGGTGCGAAAGATACTATCGGGAGGAGCAATGAAGCTTGCGGACACGGACGGCAATCCCTTTGTCCACCCAGTCAACGGTGATAAGCTCCGAAGGTACTATGTCTAAAATAAAAAAAAATATAAAAAAGAAAATAAAAAAAAATCTTAGTGCAAAAAGGGTAATACCCAGCTAGGCTGAAAATCCAAAAAGGGCGGTCTAGGCAAAAAACAGGGTTGCACATAAAAAAAAAAAGAAGAAAAAAAGAAAGAAAAAATCTTAGTGCAAAAAGAGTAATGCCCAGCTAAATTTGAAAAACCCAAAAAAGGGCGGTCTAGGCAAAAAACGAGGCACACAAAAAATAAATTAAAATAAAAAAAAAGAAAAAGGCCAAAAGACCTAATCCTAATAGTTCACCAGAATGAACTACGAAGACCTGAGCCCCTTAGTCTTTCTTGTAAAAGGGGAACGTAGGCAGCCATTTATGGTTCGATCTAAACAATAAAAAAGGACAATTAAGTTTCCATGAAATGCGTCCTAAATAATAAAGGGCAATCAAGTTTTCATAAAACGGGTCCTAAGCAATCAATAAGACATCTGAAATTTCCATGAACTTGTGTCTTGATTAATTTCTAAGATAATATCTCTTGTTCATTACAAGTTAAAAACTTCTTGATGAGTTCAAGCACGGTCTACTCTTGACTCTGTTAACCTGCTACAAAGATCTAAAATACAATAAAATGCCTAATAAAACTACTTTTTTTGCAAAATGGCAATAAGGAGATCCTAAGAAAAGATCTGTTAGTCGTCATTCACTGAGTCTTCTTTGGTCTTCTTCCCTTTACCTCGACCCTGTTGAGTTTTTTTTCTCTTTTTCTCCATAATGTCGGTCTCCCTCATCCCAATCTCCGGTATCCTCACTGGAGCCTCCATCAGACCGGTGTCAATTAGTGCCCTCTCAATACAGGCACGAGTCTGCACTTCCTCCCTCTGAGCCTCAGTCAAGGAGCGACTTGAGAAAGCCTCTTATATCGAGCCTCCATATCTACGATAAGGTCACCCTTTGGTTATGGCGACTCGCCTTAGCTTCGGTCTCCCTCGAGTCCTACTCGAGTCGCGGTCGGCCCCAAATAAAGCTGACGCCTCTCTCCCAATATGACTGAGTCGCTCCCATCTCCCTCTCATACCGGTCCAAGTATGCCGTGGTCAAGATGGTACTCTTCCTGCTCTGAAGATAGCCACAGGTGGGAAAATAGTATATGTCCAAGCCCTCGAGAAGAATGAGAAGGCCGGTTTGGATCCCTCATGTCTAAGGACACCACCTCCATGGTACGGATGTCCTCCCAATCGCCCAACGGCTCTGTAAGGCCCCGAACTGCTGGATACCAAGCGGGGTATGTAGAAGGATGACCAACGAGAACCACTGGAACCCTCACCACATAGGACTCTGAAATGTCCTCTGGTGCAACCTCCAGTGAGGTACCCGCCGAATATCCGAAGTGGATAACCTAGCCATCATCAGCTCCCAGTCACCCTGGTCCTGCTGCCTAGGCAAACCCCTCCGGGAAATCACCCAAGGGCTCTGAGTCGGCGAAGCCCCTGGCAAAGCCTCGAGCCTCTCCTGCAGTCATAAAGTCAACACGGCCGGACTCTCAGACCTCATGAAACGGTCTCCTCTTGCCATCCTATCAATGCCGTGCAGGGTCTCACCCAAAACCAATGGGACAATGTCCTTCCCAGCCCTGCAATCCCTAACCATGTCCAAGAGACCACCATGACAGACTCCCACGGACTCAGCAGTGAACAGGGACGAGAATATGCAGAGGATAAAGGCATCAATAGCTACCGTGGTCGTAGCCATATCCGGGGACCCAAACTTGCCCGGGATATCAGAAAGGTCAATCCTATCCGGAGCTATCATCATCCCCTCAGCCTCTCCCAGAGATATTTGCAGAAAAGATGCAAGCTTTGCCGCCACCAGCACATCTTCGATCAGAGGAATCGATATAGCCTCAATTTCTGGACCCCCAATCAAGGCTCGAAAGTCTTCATAGGTTGGGACAATCTCATTGTAAGAAAAGCAGTAAACGTGTCTCCGGACGTCCCAAAACCTTGCTGCTGCCCTCAAAAGGTCCCAATCAGGCGGGAGATCCTTCAAATGCCATAAAGATTTGATCTTGAAGGTAGAATCGAACAGCCCCTTGTGAGATTGAAAGTTATATCTCACCCAAGGTTGAAGATCGGATAGAAAACGGTCTCTTTTCCCCTTTTGCAATCTAACGGGTTTCTCCATTGCAAAATGATCAAAGTTGATGTCTTTAGGTCAAATATGTGCTCTGGGAACAGTTGGGACAAGTCTAGAGTGAAAATGAAATGAAATGGCCAAGCGTTGATTTTATTTTGAAAAAGACCGATCTGCAGAGCGTAAGCCGCACGGCCTCTTTTGCTCCCAGGACCAGACCGCACGGCTTCATTTGCCTGATGTGGAAAACAATCTGCAGCAACCAAAGTTGCTGCCCAAGAGGAGTTCTCACCCCACTTTCTCAATGAAACCTGTCCCAAAACATGTCCAAAGACCATCCAAGCAGTTATGTACAATCATAAATCATTTTGGCCCAGTTTCAGCCTCAATTTCAAGCAAAAAAGCAGCCCCAAGGCTCAAGTAATATGCAAATTCATAAAGCATAAATTTAAAAAGCAAATAAAACATTAATACATTGTCTTCGCCCCATCGGCGCCCAAATAAAGCAAAAAATATACAAATTGTGCATAAAATTGTTCATTGTTTGTTTTCTTCCTCCTAGATCGATTCTAAAGACCTCCTAGGCCTCCGATTCCTCCTCATCACTACTCAGCTCATAGAAGCTCGCCTCTCTCATCAAATCCTCGATGTCGCTCACATCAGAAAGATGGACATTCACATGCTCATATTCAGCTAGCTGCTCCAGGATGTCGGCATTAGGTCCCTGTCCCCGAGGCAAGGCACTAGAGGAGTACTCTGAAGCCGATAAGGTGAATGCCGTGCCCCCTACGTGCCTTCTTTTGCGCACGGGCTCCTGCACGTTCGCTGCAGCCTTTGAAGCGCAAGCCAGCTTCTTCAAAAGGGACCGGCACACATCCTTCCAGCCCCTGTTCTACCTGACCAAGCCGTCATAAGTCCGAGCTGGAACTTGAGAAAAAGAGAAGAAAATCTCAGAAAAATCTCAGAATCAGAAAAAGCAAAGAAGTCTGAAAAAGGGAAAAGACCCTAAAAGTGTACTCACGGTCTTTGTCCGTGGCGAGTATCTTGGGGCTCCCTCGTGTCGAGGACGGTATCTGAACCTCCTCGGTACCCGTTGACCACATAAGAGAGATGAAGCGGGAGGCATCGGCGGGTCGGTAGGCTCGGCCTCCCCATACCCACAGTGACGGCCCGGCTTCACTAGCACGTGGCGTCCTCAATCATTGCTCCACAAAAGTAGCATACGGGGTAGCGAGATCAAAATACTCCTCATTTGCTACACACGCACGATATCTCGCTATCTCATCCGCCGGCCAGTCCCTGGGCTGCAGCATCCATGCTGGAGGATCATGGGGGGTAATGGCATCCAATGGAGGGACATGGCCATGCTGCCTGGAAAAGTGGTCCCCCAGATAAATGACATCACATGTCAGCCCGGTCAACCACCGTCTCTGTCTAGTCGCCTCCACGACCTCCCCTAGCAGAATCTTCGGGTACCTCCTCCAAGGATAAAAGTCCACTCCATCGTGCCCATTCCTGTTGATGACTGGTCTCACCATCTTGTAATCAAAGGTGATCCGGGTCTTCCCGGTGAACTTATCCCTAGCATCTCCCCTCCAACGGATCATAGCGGGAAAGATGGTAGAATCACTCTGCTGGTTCCACGGAAAGAACCTGATCACCTCGCAAAACTAGACCTGCATGTTCCAAAACATAAAAGGGTCATTTTCTCTCATAAAAGTCTCAAGAAAAAAGATAAGAGAGAGAAAAAAGGTGAGAATACCTCAAGAGCAAAGGAGAAGCAATCCATCAAAGCAGCCTTATTCCGACTGTACATGTCCAGGGAGAAGTAAAGCTCCGCAAATCCGGCCTCGCCCCAAGAGACCGTACCAATCCCATCCACATCCTCCAAGGAGTCCAGAAGACCCAGCATAGCTAAAGTCCCAGAGTTGGCAAAGATGGTGGCCCGGCACATCAACCACGAGAAAGGCTCTCGCAAGGTGGTGGGCCGTCACCTCATTAGCGGCAAATCCCGCATGCGGTTACGGGTGCCACCTCGGCGTTCCTCGTCTCCATTCCCGATCCCTTAGGCTGAAGATCAAACCCAACTAGAGCTCTAAACTCATCTGCCGTGATATGGTCCCTCCAAGTCACAGGCCTCCGGTGAAGCTGTAAGCGGTGATAGCGGTAAAGTCTGCGGCGTCCTTTGTCGGCTCCCCGGCTAAGATGAAAGCTGTGGGTGGTGTCCCACCAGAACTCCGATAGGGCCTGGACCAAGCCCTTGCTCTTCGAGGTAATATGAATAACTCTGCCGATAGCCTCAATGAACAGATCAAGGCCGGTAGCCCTCACAAGTTGTTTGGGGTTCACCCCATTCTTCTCAAAATCAGGCATCCTCTCCCATAGTCTCACTGCAATCTCAGAAGGCCCCCTAGATTTGTTCTCCTGTATACAAGCACAGCAAAAAAAATGTGTCAGTCCTTCATCTCATTTCAAAAGCATGCATATATTCAAAAGTGCACATATTTTCAAAAAAGAAAAGCATTCATAAATTTTTTTTTCTAGCATCCTATGCATAGAAAACGTGTCTTTCATCACTTGAAACACGTCATGTCAAGCACATTGCTCTCCTAAGCACAAAATTCTGATTTTCAAAATTATTTGCACATAAGCATTAATTTTTCAAAATATGGCATGCATGAATCCTTTTCATCGTCCAAAATCCCGTTTTATCATCCATGATCAAAAAATTGACCTAGTTCTACCACATGCAAGAACTCCGTCACATTTTAGACAATTATCTATTTTCGAAAAAATGGGTCATTCTCATTATTTTTCAAATAAATTGCACATGCATGTTCGTTTATCTTCTTAGCCTCATAGGTTAATCATTGAGATTTCAAAATCATCATCAAAAATCCTAGGAAAATTCGAGAAATTCCTAAAATTCGGGCCAAGCCCTAAGTCAATCAAAATCGACGGAATTGAGCAAATTAAGAATGCTTACCCCAACCGATTGAGGATTCGTCGATTTGTGCTCCCTCCTGCCCGGATAAAGCTCTGATGGAGGCGTAAGGAAGTCATACTTCCTCTCCGTTCGGACAAGCTCTCTCCTCCTCCTTCGAGCGGCCTCGGAGATGTTCCTCCTTGCTTGCCTTGGCATCGGATTCCCCTCCGGATCCATCTAGATCAGTAGAAGCAAGGGATTGAAGGATTTTTTGAAAAAATTCTCTCCCTCCTCTCTCTCTTCCTCGGCAACAGAAGGCGGCAACAATGCCTAATGCCCGTTCAAATCTGATTTTAAATAATCTGGAAAAATTAAACTTCTAGCCGTGCGGCCTCTTTTGCCCCCGTCTCATGCCGGGCGGCTTCTTTTGCCCTGAGCAGAAATTACAGTTTTGCCCCTGGACTTTCCACTTGGGCATATAATTCCTGTTATCCTTTAACTAGGATAACGTCGTTTTCCAAAAGATATCTGTTATCTCCTAAGCAAATAGACTTTCCTCCCCAGTCGCCTCTGTTACTTCCGTTATAACGGAATGACGCTAGGTGACAACCTCCGAATTGTCAAAGTTCAAAACTTAAGCTACCTCTATCACAGATTGAGAAGTACGCTCAAGTTCTCCAAACTTAAGCTACCTCTATCACAGATTGAGAAGTACGCTCAAGTTCTCTAAACTTAAGCTACCTCTATCACCGATTGAGAAGTACGCTCAAGTTCTCTAAACTTAAGCTACCTCTATCACAGATTGAGAAGTACGCTCAAGTTCTCTAAACTTAAGCTACCTCTATCACCGATTGAGAAGTACGCTCAAGTTCTCCAAACTTTAGCTACCTCTATCATAGATTGAGAAGTACGCTCAAGTTTTTCTAACTTTAGCTACCTCTATCTCCTCGATAGTGACGTCAGCTTTAGTTTCCTCAGGTGACAACCTCCATTAATTGTCAATCAGGTGACAACCTCCATTAATTGTCAATCAGGTGACAACCTCCATTAATTATCAATCAGGTGACAACCTCCATTAATTGTCAAAACCTCAAGGATCCTAGACATCGTTCCTAACTATCTAGTGATGCTTGAACTACGATCAAGGCTTGATTCCTCCGAGATACGTAGGTAGCCTTTCATAAAGGTCCAGCCATCCGACCGCAGTGGTCACCCTCTTCCTTCATCGCTCCTCAGTTGTGAGGCAGCCTTTCATAAAGGTCCAGCCATCCGACCGCAGTGGTCAACCTATTCCATCATCGATCCTCAGTGGTGAGGCAGCCTTTCATAAAGGTCCAGCCATCCGAACACATTGGTCGCCCCTTTGTTATTCATCACTCTTCAGTGGTAAAGTAGCCCCTCGTAGAGGTCCATATATCCGACCACATCGGTCACTTCTATCATATCCCCAGTAGGATCAGTCGCTTGACCTCCCAGGTCACCTTCTCTTCTATTTCCCCAGCAAGAGACCAGTTTTCTCTTCACCATTCCCCAGCGGATCTTTTCTGAACTACGGCCTGCTTGATTCCTCCGGGATACGTAGGTAGCCTACTTTAGGTTCAGCCAATTCGTCACATGTGACACCCCCTTTCCCCAGTGGATTCCGAACTACGATTGTGGCTTGATTCCCACTCGGGATACGTAGGTAGCCTTCCAAAGGTTCAGCCACTCGACCACCTTGGTCACCTAATCCGTCTCGGCATTCGCCAGATCGGATCCTTTTCTATCGATAACCCCACTCGCCCTGCAAGTGACGTTGCCGAGGGGCTTCTATAAGTACCCAAATCTGGCTCATGCCTTTCGGTTAAGTTTTCCGGCAATTCCCGGGACTTTCCTAAAGTTCAGGAGCAATTCGGGAACTGTTCCGAACCTTCCGAGGGGTGAAGGGAATTGCTTTAAATTAAAAAAGCACGTTTTCCTTAATATGGAAAACCATCTAGAAGTGCCACCTTGCATGATTCTAGAAACATGCTGAGTCACAGGGGATAATGCCGCACGGCTGCATTAGGAGGGAACTCCTAGCCGCACGGCCTCATTTGCTCTATCCAGACTGCCTATAAATAGAGGCCTCCTCTACCCATTTTAACAAGAACAACAACAACAATATTCAGCATAAAAACTCTCCCAAAACATCCCTACGAAAATCAGGAAGCTAAGAGTGCCAAGAAGCCACCTCCCTCCTCCTTGAAGCCTTCAAAAGTTGGTCCCTCCACTAGGCAAACTCCAAAGAAGAAGAGGTCACCACCATTGGTAACCTCTCACTCCTTTATCTTGCATTATACTTGCTTTATGTGTTTCTTGCTCCTTGCATTTACATATTGCTAGTCTATATTGCTTGGGACTTGATATATTTGTTGTTAAAGATCATATCTTTGAACATATAAATCATTTTCCCCTCCCTTTGCATCCTTTGCATTACCATAGCATCCTTTGCTCATAAAAATGTGATCTTTGCATTAAAGGTGCATCCTTTGCACCTAAAAATCTCTTTTTACAATAAAAATGCATCATTTGCATATAAAATAATTTCTTTACATTAAAGGTGCATTCTTTGCACCTAAAATCCATTTTCATACATAAAAATGCATCCTTTGCACTAAAAATCATCTCTTTACAATCAAAGTAGCATCCTTTGCTTTCAAAATGTAGTCTTTATGCATCCTTTGCATATAAAATACTATTTTTCCACATAAAAATGCATCATTTGTATTAAAAATCGTTTCTTTACATAAAAGGCATCATTTGCAATCAAAGAGCATCCTTTGCACCCAAAAATGTCATCTTTTCATTAAAAATGTCATTTTCATGCATTCCCCTAGTCCCCAATTGGTACTTGATGCAACCTTGGAACGGACCGATGTAAAGATCCCATCTTTACATCGTTTCTTCCATTAAAGGTGCCACAATCTCTTTAGAAAGGGATAAACCTTGAACCTATATCTCCGATTATCACTTGAGACGAGCATGATAGCTCCAATATAAGCTCAATCGTCTCAAGGTGTAGGATTGATGGGCTAAGGTCACTCCTTTCTAAAGAACCCCATTTTGGACTATAAAGAGAAGAGTCCTTCTCTCGATCACGCAAGACCCAAGGTCAAATAGCGATGATCACAAGTCCAAGATGAGGATGGGATCAAAGTCCTTAACACATAAAATCTAAGGAATCCCGAGCGACAACCAACTAAATGGTTTGTACGTCCGGAAGACAACTTGGAACATTCCCCCCTCTTTTCAACACATGCACACAAGAAAGCACACAAGCAAGCACGAAAAATGGAATCTAGGGAGACTTGCTACGGCAAGGCACCTTGGGTGAACGACGATCCGTTCTTCCCGAGGGTAACTTAACCTCAGAACCCTAAAAACCTTTTTTCAAAGTTTTGAGGAAATCAAAATGGCGTGGCGACTCCATTTTTCAAATTAAACCGGATGTTTTCAAACTCGCGTGAATCCAAACTAAAATACAAAAAATAGAATTTGGGCACACATTCACGGTTTGGCGACTCATTTGGGGAAAACCCAAAGGAGAAAAGCTTTTTATTTTCAAAATAAAAACGATACCGGTATATAGGTGGAAACCACTAACCTTCTGTATCGCTTCCTAACCCGGGGCTTGGGATAAAGGTGGTCTAACAATCCCACGTACCGGTATCTCTTTTCGAAAAAATAATAAAAAGAAAGCTTTTTCCTTTGAGCGGGTTAGACTCCGTCGCGGATTCCAATTATCGTGCTTGCTTTTCTTTCCTTGCATTGCATTGCATCTTGCATCTTGGGAATTGTGCATACTGCGAACAGGAAGCTTTGCTAAAAGCTGAAAGGTGCCTAAAATGTTCGGGAAGCAACTTTGAAATTGCAAAGGAGTGGAACCTGGAAAATTGATCCATGCGGCCGTACGGCTTAATCCTCCACGGATTCGGCCAGGGCGGCCTCATTGGCAATTCCACCGGGACAAAATTGAGGTTAATACGCGGCCTTGGCGGCTTGGGGCTATTCGGTTCAAGGCGGCCCAGGGGCTCCCGAAAAATTTACGTGCCTTATACATTTGCATTTTCCCCGTCCAGAAAAATCATTCCTTTTAAAACACATTTACGAAAATTCTGTTTTAACTCAAAAAGGAACATTTTTAGGAGACCGCACACTACGCGCACCTTATATATCTGTACACTTTGCACGCACGTCCCTTTAAACCCGGGGTGGTTGTTCGATTGCGATCCACGGACGGACCTTACGATGCTCCGGGCGCGCACGGAATCACCCCAAACTCCCATGGCGGCCGGTGTCGACCAATGCACGGTCAGGTGTCACATGTTTCAAAAAACCGTGACTTTTGGTTGGTTTTTGGTCTAGTTCGTGTCATATAGCCCAGTTGCATATCCTCGTAAAGGTCAAGCCTTAGTCCATAACGGAAGTCAAGGTCCTTCGCGCAAGCGGAACTCTGCCAAAATTCCGACAAGGAAAAATTGGTAGAATCTTGACTCCGGCATTGACTTTGACCTTGACCCGCACGGAATGCGTAAGAGTCGAGACCGAGTCCTTGCCAAAAATCCAAAGATCTTTCGCTCAAGCGAAGCTCTGCCAAAATTCCGACAAGAAAAAATTGGCAAGATCTTGACCCGGCATTGACTTCGATTTTGACTCACGCACGGCGTATGCAACGAAGTTGAATGTGACCTTTGTGTCATCCGGCTTTTGCCGCCCGGCCCATGCCTATTATCTTCTCGGACATTACCGAAAAGTCAAAACGTCATTCGCGCAAGCGAAATTCTGCCAAAAAATTCCGTTAAAAATTTGAAAGATGAGACTTTCCCGGTATTGCCTTGACTATAATTCGCATCGCTCGTGCGTTAAAAGTTCCTATGACCCGCTAGACCCGTTAGGAGCGTTCTTCTCTCTCGGTCGGTGGGATCCGCGTGCCCTATAGGACCCTCGCCCGGGGCTGTCCACCCTGGGAGGTCGAAATACAGGTGGAATACGAGGGGCTTATAGACGTAGTGACGGAACCCGCGATCCGGGATCTAGAGTAGTTGCGAAAAGAAGGGCAGAACCCCTTTTCCAACCAAATAGAAATTAATAAAAGACACTGTTTTAAGTAAACTGAAAGATTCTTAATCTGCATATTGCTTGAGCCTTTAGCCTAAACACCTACCCCCGAGTCTAAACCTCTCCTATCCCTTTCCCGCAGCGAGAAAGAAGTGGGTGAGAACACCGGTACAGCAGTTTGTCGGCACAGAGATCTCAGATAACCCGTCAAAATCTTCAAGTCTCAGTTTTCCAGTGTCAAAATGGCCAACGTGGTAATCAACAATGGCAATGACCAAGTAGTCGGAGAAGCCATCCCAGTTCAACCCAGACCCCATATCTGGTATGATGTGTGCGATTGTGAAGACTGTCTGGAATATGAGTATCAAGAATGGATTAATGAAGACGCTCCTTCAAGAAAGAAGAAGAAGAGGAAGTCCATGCAACAGAAATTAAAAGAAAGGTACGAAGCCGGGGACAAGAGCGTGGGAACTTTAGGGGAGCCTTCGGGCAAGTTTGACTACTACGTCAGTTATGCCAAAGAGCCTACCAAGGAACCCGTCATTCAAAACGCAGTCCAGCCTGATACCCCTGTGATCAGTGACCCTCTTGAAGCAGAAAGTTCTGAATTTGTTGCCATCGTGAGGTTCAATGAGAAGCTAGCAGATTTAGAAGCAGAATACAGAAAGCCCATAGAATACGTGGCCAATCAAGGAAGAATCAAAGTCTCTCCTGAAGAAGACTTCATCAGCATCATTCAGGCCAACCCTCCTGTTGGCTACACTGACAAAGTTGTGATATCAAAGATCAGTAAGGAGAAGATGACTTATCAGCAGTGTATTGACAAGATGAGCCAGACCCTCCAGTCAATGAGTCCGGTTGTCACAGACGAGCTCGCTGAAAGATTGCATCAGGCTACTTTAGCTCCCCTCACCATCTTTCCAAGGTACCGGCCTACCAATGATTTTCGGCAAGTTTTCGATCAGTTCGAAGTTTCCAACTTTCTGAAGAACGCTGACAAGACTGCTACTCCCCAGGGCAAAAGCAGGAAAGAGTAAACCCCAGTCCAACCCGCGTCAAACACTTCGAGTCAATAAGTAGTGTAGGGTCCAGAGTCAGTAGGGTCAAGAGTCAGTTGAGTCAGGAATCTTTGAATTCCAGTCCTCTGAGTCATCCGAAGGCCTCACGCCTGAGGATTATGAATATGTAATCAATGTCATCTTTCCCCTTGCTTTGAATGAAATGACAGATCTTTCTGAGTATCCTCTTATTGCCAACTTAACAAATGATAAATTAACTCAAAACTTAACAACAGTTAATAATGAATCATTTGAACAAGATGCAAACACACTAAACGAACAATACATTAAAGAAATCTTTAAGCAGGTTACAGAAAAAGAGGAAAATTGGGCCCAAGTTGCTGAGGAGGTTTTGACAAGTGTTAACTTGGGTACTGTCGAGGAACCTAAAGAGACACAGATTGGAAGCTTCTTCCAGGGGGTTGAAAGGGACAGACTGGTTAATCTGCTCAGAGAATACATGGACGTCTTTGCATGGTCGTACAAGGATATGTCGGGGCTAGACAGTTCAATAGTAGAGCACAGAATCCCTCTAGCACCAGATGCTAAGCCAGTAAAACGAGCGAGAAAGATCAAGCCAGAGTGGTCTCTACAGGTCAAAGAAGAGATTGAGAAGCTACTGCGGGTAGGATTCATCAGAGTCATCGAATATCCGACATGGTTGTCCAACATTGTGACCGTAACCAAGGCCAATAGGAAGGTGCGCTGCTGTGTAGATTTTCGAGATCTGAACAAGGCCAGCCCCAAAGACGATTACCCCTTGCCAAACATAGACATCCTGGTGGACTCCACTGCCAACTACGAAGTCAAATCCTTCGTTGATGGCTTTGCAGGCTACAACCAGATCAAGATGGCCGAGGAAGACCAAGAAAAGACAGCCTTCACCACACCGTGGGGAACTTACTGCTATACAGTGATGCCATTTGGGCTCAAGAATGCCGGGGCTACTTACCAAAGGGCAGCGACCGCACTTTTTCATGACATGATCCACAAGGAGATTGAGGTCTACGTCGACGATATGATAATCCACTCCAAAGGCGAGGACGGACAGCATTTTATTGACCTGCGAAAGTTCTTTGAGAGGCTGAGACAACATTCCATGAGACTGAACCCTGCCAAATGCACCTTCGGAGTGACAAGGGGAAAAGTGCTCGGGTATATGGTCACGGAGCGAGGTATCGAAGTCGACCCCCGAAAGATCAAAGCCATTATGGACATGAGGCCACCTCGAACCCAGACAGAAGTCAAAAGCTTTATGGGCAAACTGCAGTATATCAGCCGCTTCGTCAACCAGTTGACCACTATGTGCGAGCCCATCTTCAAGCTCATGAAGAAGAATGTAGACACAGAATGGACCGAAGAATGCCAGGATGCCTTTGACCAGATCAAGGCGTACTTAGTACATCCTCCGGTGCTATGCCCCCCACATAGACAGAAACCTCTTCTGCTCTATCTCACTGTCACTGATACGGCAGTTGGGGCTATGCTTGCTCAAGAAAAGAAAGACTCTCGGGTAGAGAATGCCATTTACTTTGTCAGCCGGAAGCTACAGGGAAGTGAGCTCAATTACTCAGCATGTGAAAAGACTTGTGCGGGAGCCAGTGCGGTAGTCGGTAAGCTGAAGCATTACATGCAAGCCCACCCTGTGAACTTGGTCTCGAAAATGGACCCCATCAAGTACATCTTCGACAAGCCTTCCCTCTCGATGCGTCTAGCAAAGTGGTCCTTCTTCTTAGCTGAATACGACATCAACTACGTGACCAGAAAGGCCATCAAGGGTCAAGCATTGTCAGACCATCTGGCAAATTTCCCTAGTAATGAGGACCGCGGGCCTGAACCCCAATTCCCAGATGAAGGGATCTTTGTAGTCGAGCCTGAAAGCCGATGGCAGCTTTTCTTTGATGGGGCTGCTAACAAGAGAGGAAATGGCGTAGGGATGCTACTGGTCGATCCGAAAGATGAGCACACGCCCATAGCCCTCAAGTTGAACTTCCCTGCCACGAACAATGTTGCCGAGTATGAAGCCTGCATTGCTGGTTTAGAAGCTGCCTTAGAAAGGAATGTCAAGGAGCTTGAAGTTTATGGAGACTCAGCCCTGATCATCAACCAGGTCTCCAACAAATGGAAGACTGTGGACCCTAATCTTCAGCGGTATCATGCCTATATGGAGGAGTTATTTGGACGGTTCGAGAAGTGACTTTCCACTACTTGCCAAGGGAAAAGAACAAATTCGCAGATGCCTTAGCTACTCTAGCCTCACTGGTAGAGATCCCCGAGGGAAAAGCCATAAAACCCTTCAGAGTGGGTAGAAGAGAAGCCCCGACTTTCTGTTGTGAAGTAGACTTGGGACCTGAGCCTATCAAGGAACCCTGGTACAATCAAATTTACCAGTTCCTCAAAGATGGAGAGTCAGCTTTCAGAGACGAAGAAGGTAGACCAAAAGAAGGTGTCAAAGCCAAGAGCTTGCAAGCCCTGAAAAGGTTGGCCTCCCATTATGTCATTTTAGGAGGCGACCTGTACAAGAAGCGGTACCAAGGACCACTCCTCTTGTGTGTCACCCAAGAAAGGGCCAGAGAGTTGATGACCGAAGTCCACAATGGTCCCTGCGGTCCTCATATGAATGCTAGAGCCCTGATGCAAGTGATCCTCAGAATGGGTTACTATTGGATTTCCATGGAGACGGACTATGTCCAAAGAATGTTCGAGCGTGCGACAAATGCCAACGGTTTGCCAACCTCAACCATCTCCCGCCTCATGACACATCTTGCATGACGACTCCTTGGCCGTTCGCAACTTGGGGTATTGACGTGATAGGGAAGATAGCCCCGGCAGGAAGCAATGGGCATGAATTTGTGTTAGTAGCAGTCGACTACTTCACCAAGTGGGTAGAGGCCAAGTCCTACAAGGTCCTCACTTCCAAGAAGGTGGCCCAGTTTATCAAGGAAAACATAATGTGTAGATATGGGGTGCCCAATGAGATCATTTCTGATAACGGGTCACACTTTGAAGGGGACTGCGATAGATTGCTGTCAGAATTCAGAATCACTCGCCACAAGTCGTCCCCATACAGACCTCAGACTAACGGAGCCGTGGAAGCTGCTAATAAGACGCTCGAACGGATCATCCGGAAAATGGCCACCCGTGGTCGTGATTGGCCTGAAAAGCTGCACCTAGCACTCTGGGGCTACCGAACATCTGTCAGAACAGCTATGGGAGAAACCCCTTTCGCCCTAACCTACGGGATGGAAGCAGTGTTACCAGTGGAGTTGGAAATCCCGTCACTAAGGGTCCTCCTGGAAAACAGTGTCAACGATGTAGAGTGGCTACGTAGCCGGCATGACGAGTTGGCCCTGCTCGATGAAAGAAGGCTCAAGGCCATGGAGCACACCCGAGCCTACCAGAGGCGAATGGCCAGAGCATTTGACAAGAAAGTCAAGGCCATGGACATCAAGGAGGGTGACTTAGTGTTGAAAGTGAAGCCCCCTACCAGAGACAACCCCTTGGGAAAATGGGAACCCGTTTGGATCGGCCCGTATGTGGTGCAGAAGATACTATCGGGAGGAGCCATGAAGCTTGCAGACCTGGATGGCAATCCCTTTGTCCACCCAGTCAATGGCGATAAGCTCCGAAGGTACTATGTCTAAAAAAAAAAAAGAAAGTAAAGAAAATAGAAAAAAAAAGGAAGAAAAAAATCTTAGTACAAAAAGAGTAATACCCAGCTAGGCTGAAAAACCCAAAAAAAGGGCGGTCTAGGCAAAAAACAGGGTTGCACATAAAAAAAAAAAAATCTTAGTGTAAAAAGAGTAATGCCCAGCTAGGCTGAAAATCCAAAAAAAGGGCGGTCTAGGAAAAAAACAGGGCTGCACAGAAAAAAAAATAAAATTAAAAAAAAAAAGGCCAAAAGACCTAATCCCGATAGTTCACTAGAATGAACTACGAAGACCTGAGATCCTTAGTCTTTCTTGTAAAAGGGGAACGTAGGCAGCCATTTATGGTTCGGTCTAAACAATAAAAAAGGGTGATCAAGTTTCCATGAAATACGTCCTAAACGATAAATAATAAAGGACATTCAAGTTTTCATAAAACGGGTCCTGAGCAATCAATAAGACATCTGAAATTTCCATGAAATTGTGTCTTGATTAATTTCTAAGATAATATCTCTTGTTCATTACAAGTTAAAAACTTCTTGATGAGTTCAAGCACGGTCTACTCTTGACTCTGCTAACCTGCTACAAAGATCTAAAATACAATAAAATGCCTAATAAAACTACTGTGTTTGCAAAATGGCAATAAGGGAATCCTAAGAAAAGATTTGTTAGTCGTCATTCACTGAGTCTTCTTTGGTCTTCTTCCCTTTACCTCGACCCCGTCGAGTGTTCTTTCTCTTCTTCTCTATGATGTCGGTCTCCCTCATCCCGATCTCCGGTATCCTCACTGGAGCCTCCATCAAACCCGTGTCAATAAGTGCCCTCTCAATACGGGCACGAGTCCGCACTTCCTCCCTCTGAGCCTCAGTCATGGGAGCGACTTCAGAAAGCCTCTTGTATCGAGCCTCCATATCCTTGATAAGGTCACCCGACTGGTTATGGCGACTCGCCTTAGCTTCAGTCTTCCTCAGAGTCCTACTCGAGTCGCAGTCAGCCCCCAATAAAGCCTGACGCTGTAAGTGCTCCAATTTGAGCTTGTTAGAATTTTCGTTAGAAAATTAACGAAAGTTATAACATTTCTAACAATTCCTAACAATCCTAACATTTCTAACAAAGTGAGGGTAAAATGGGCATTGTTATTTAAGGTTAAACCTTAAAAAGAATCTCAAAAAGCAAAACAAAAGAAGAAAACCAAAAATGGCAATGGCTGGAAACACAAAAGGTACATTAATTTGAATTTTGAAAAGAAATATTCTTCTTGTCCAAAGTGAAAGTGCATTTAATGAACGAGTGCCTGTTGCTGGATCCATCCGCGCGGATGAGTTTGCATTTTCAGGAGGGCTATAAATTGAGCCCTCCAGTCACAAAAATAAGGAGGAAGAACACATTTTGCACCGAACCTCTGGCGAAATATAGAGAGAAAACAGTGAGAATTCTTCAAGAATTGTCACCTTTTTCTCTCCAATCTTTCCCAACTCATACTCATCCACTCACTCTCATATTAAAGCCCTAAACACTCATACACTCAAGCCAAACACTCAAGAACCACAAGGAAGATT
The DNA here is from genome assembly GCA_022495995.1 of Adenophora triphylla var. japonica. NCBI lineage: Eukaryota > Viridiplantae > Streptophyta > Magnoliopsida > Asterales > Campanulaceae > Adenophora > Adenophora triphylla. Next base: position 222,431 of record JAFEMH010003559.1, on the reverse strand, counting down.
GGTAAATCCTCCTCTTCCTAACCCTAAATCTCAACCATGCATGCATCTTCAAACTACAAAATGTAGTTCCTTCATCTTCTTGCTTTAGATCTAAGAAGATCACCATGGAAGACCATCTCCATGGATGATCTTCTACAAAGATCAACATTATTTTTAAGCTTTCTTACTTTCTTGCAAAGAAAACTCATTTTCAAAACCCTAAAAAACCATTTTCAAGCACAAAATCTTGATTTCAAAGGATAAAATTCCCCTTCCCAAGCAAATGAAATGCTTAGTCCTAATGTACCCCAAGGATGGTTTGGTATAGTTGATTCACCACTAAAATGTCTAGTGATCACTAACCAAAACCTAGGGAAATGGGGACAAGCATGGATGCAAAACCCCCTTTAAAATCATATTTTCTTTCTTGAGAAGTTGCTGTCCAGTAGCAATTTTCTCAGACCTCAGTCCATGGTCTTAATTTTTGGACACAGATGAAATTGGAATTTGGTGTTGACTACAAAATACTTTTTGTAGCCAACATTCATATCTTTCCAGACATATTTTTACCTTATTTTTTGGGTGAGTAAAACTCCTCTTTTCAAATTTTCTTTCAGAGGCTAGTTCATCAGCTTCTGAGAATCCAGATCTCATATCTGAGGTTTCCAGAAGGTTTTGACCCCTCAAATCTTCTCCAAAATGGAAAATTCCTTCGCATAAACTTTATTTAAGGTGTCTAGAACAACTTTCATTCTCTGAGTTTATCCAGATTATGAAGTTTTAAGACCCTTGAATCCCTTTCAAAATCAAAGGTCCACTGCCTTTTTCATTCTGGCAGAAATGGCTCTCAACTTCAAAAGGTCTTTTGAGTACCAAATCTCAATCCAAAAATCTTCCAAAAAATCATGGGATCAGTTTAAAGTCTTAAAAAAGATATCCCAATTTTTACTTTTCTGAGTTTCAACTTATTTTGGCCAAAACACACACACACACACACACACACAAATGATTTTCAGCTTGGAAGACTCGTTTTACGAGGCGCGTCGGAGTGCACACTAACGTCCTTCCCGACGCGTAACATGACCTCCGAACCTAAATCTCTGATCTCGGGCTTTTTCAAAGTTTTGGCCTTCAAAATTAAAATGGCGTGGCGACTCCGTTTTCCGGTTTTATTTGGTTTTTCAAAGAAACGCAAAAATCGAATTTTCCCGCGAAATGCAACATCATCACGGTGGCGACTCATTTGGGGACTAAGCTTTTAATAAAAAATGGTATTCGGTATATTGGTGGAAACCACTAAATTTCCCGTTATCGCCTCCTAACACGAGTCGGGGATAAATTGTGGTCTAACAATCCCACGTACCGGTATCACCGTTTTCAAAAAAAAAAAAAGCTTTTGAGGGTCAAGCTTCCGTCCGGCTTTGAAAATCATTTTTGTGTGTGTGTTGATTTTTGCACGGTTTTCATGTTGTTTTGGCCGCCTCGGAGAAAGTCAAAATTTTATTTGTCGGAATAATGTCCCTAAACGTCGGAATTTTCGTGCTTATGTGCTCATTAAAATTTTCAAAAAAAAATTCAAAAAAAAAAAAGGATTTTCAAAAAAAAAAAGAAAATTTCCAAAAAAAATCATGCATCATATTTTTAAGACACATAAAAAATTTCTATTTTACTCAGAAAAAGAATATAGGCGCTTGCACACTACGCGCACGTGACCGTACAACTTTGCACACTACGTCCTTAACCGGGGAAATCCTTGTCGCGGTCCGTTTGGTCTTATTACGCCTCTCGGATGAGCACGGGACTACCCAGAACATCCCATGGAGCCTCGTGTCGACCATGCACTTGTCCCGTGACACACTTTGTCAGAGACCCGGTTGGTTTTAGTGCAGTGCGTGTCATGCCCTGTCCGTGTATAGACCTTTCCTTTCAAGCCTTTGTCGGCATACCGACTCAATATCTTCGGGTCCCTAATCGGTCGAAGTTACGCCGGTTTTCCGCCGCGAGACTTTGACCAAGATATTGACCGGCGCCTTGACTTCGGCTACGGCGGCACAAATTATACAGCGACTCCGGCACGTGACCTTTGAGTCATCAAGGATTAATGACTATTCCATGCCTAATTACGGCTTAGCGACGACAAGTCAAGATCAATCGTGGACGCTTATCGGTCAAATCATGCCGACTTTTTGTCGAGCCCTCGGACATGATCTTGACTTTCGACGTCGGCTTTGTCCGTAATTTACATCGAATGCTCGTTAAGACTCGATTACCCGCGGACTTTTAGGATCGTTTTTCTTTCGGTCGGTGGGACCCGCTTGCCCTATAGGACCCTCGCCGGGCTGTCCACCTGGGAGGTCGAAATACGGGTGGAATACGAGGGGCTTATAGACGTAGTGACGGGGCCCAGATCCGGGAATCGAGTAGTTTGCGAAAAAGAAGAGCAATCTTTTCCAACCGATTAGGTTAATAAAACATGTTTTAAGTAAACGTGAACAAATAAGCGCATGTTGCATGAGCCTAAAAGCCCAAACACCTACCCTCCTTCCATTCCCGGACATCTGAACCTTCGTGTCCTTTCCCCATGACTCCGCACAAAGCTTGGTTTCGGGCACCGGGTCACCGTTTGATCCGGTTGGGAAGAGTCAGCGCGTCATCGGCTTCGCCGTTTGTTCCAACTCCGGGTTTGGAGAATGTCTGCATCGGCCGGTAATGATGGGGATAACGTTGCTCCGTCCTCCAAAATCCCTCGAACAGACCCGTGTGGATCCGAGTTGGTAGAACAAATGAGACTTCGACATGAGGCTCAAATTGATGACCTCTTGGGGGTAGTCGCAAGTCATGGTTTGACTATCGGTCTCAATTCCGATGGCACTTTTACCGCAAAGACAGAAGAGGGTTCTCCTCCTCTTCTTAACGATCCGGATACATCAAGATGCTACCCCAAGATTCCTATGTTTCCACCGCGGGACTCCACGCGCCGACTTACGGGGCAAGCGGCCCCCAAGCAGCGATCGGGGACGAAAGAGTTCGGTATGCTTGTCGGTTGTCCCCTCTCAAAGTGATGATCCCACAAATATCGGCTGAGTGATGAAAATCGAGGGAACAGTTGAAGGAATATGGTCGGCCATCAAAGTCACGGAAGAACGCCCGGAAACGGACAGACGAGCTGGATTGAAGAGGCCACACGCCACCGGGACCTTAACAATATCCCAATTGGCCAGGGCTACCTTGAAAGACAAACATGTGCCCGTTCCCAGGGACCTCAATATCTCTCATTATCCGGCGAGTCCAATCACTCGCTACCGAGATGAGTCAGCGACGAATCCCCGGACCGGTTCCACTCAAAGTCATTCCGGCACCGCTCGACACGAGGTCCCAAATCCGCCGCAGTAGTAGAACACATTTGGTGGGATATTTGTGGCTGTCCCGATTGCCTTGAAAGGGACTATCGGGACTGGATACACGAGGACCGTCCTCCTAAGAAAAAGAAAATTTCCTCCCGGCAAAAATTGAAGGAGAGATTCGAGGCGGTGATAACGGTGTGGGAACGCTCGGGGAGCCATGCAGGGATTTGATTATTATGTACTCTACTCCGGTCAGTCTTCCCAAAGCAAAAAGGGGTGAAAGAACAGAAAAGCCTTGCCAACGACGGGATTGAGACCTTCGGATACCAAAGTCTTGCGAGACGAAGTCCAACCCCCTCGGGGTCGACGAGTTCGGTTTGTCCGGCTCCCGAATATACGCCGATGAAGAAAAACCGACGCCCGATCTGGCGCTCCAGCTCAATCAACATGTTGACTAGAGATGGCAACGCCACAAAAGGCATCGGTATAACCCGGGGGCTTCGGCAAAGACTACGCCTCGCAAGAAAAAGGCACGAAGTGGCGGCTTGATGACTCTCCATCCCGAGACAAGGACCAAATCTATGATCCTCACCTATATGGGAGTATGATCACCTTCTGCGATGAAGATTTGCCAAGAGATGTCTCCCAACACAATGAAGCTTTGTACATCACTATTCGGCTCAACACCATGTCACTCCACAGGGTATTAGTGGACAATGGATCATCGGTAAATGTCCTTCCCCTCGGCATGATGAGGGCCCTCCGCATAAATGAAAGGCGCGTGATCCCATCTACACGGTTTGTCAAAGCCTACGACGGTTCGTCTCGTCCCGATGCAGGGACGGTGACTCTGGAACTGCAGTACGAAACCCAAATGGTGCCGCAAAGTTCCATGTAATGGATATCCCCTCAGAGTTCACGGCCCTACTAGGGCGCCCTTGGTTGCATCACATGAAAGCCATAGCCTCCACTCTCCACCAATGCGTCAAATTCATCAGCCGGCGGGAGACCTTGAAGTCATAAGGGGTGACGGTTTCCTCATAGGGAACGAAGGCTGAAACAATAGCCAAGAACACCCACGGTCAAACAGGGGCTACATCCTTCAAGAGGCAAGTCTCGCCGGCATCCTTTGGAATCTAGCGATGCCAACTATGTCGACACACTCAAGCAAGCGAGACTCAGAAGAAGTTCGATTCATCAAATTTAATTGCTATTTCCAACACTTGGAGTCGTCTTTTGGAAGGAAACGCTGAACGCCGCCATGATACGAGCACACAAGTCCCCGATCCTCAATCACGAGATTTGTCGATGCAAACCCATTCTTTGGCCTCGCCGGGCGAGAGATTTTCATGATAAAAGTCGGCAAAGCAAGACGGACTCGGCTCGAATCTATGAACGTCGTGTGGGACGTCCTCCTTGGCTGAACTACTGCCAAGCCTTTCCGCTCGAGTATGGGACATGAGATTTTTCTAGCGGCTCACCGAGACGCAATGCGTCCTTACATACGGATTGAGCGGTCGGATTGTGACGAAACGGAAGTCCCAGGGGTGAGGAAGATCCCTACATCCACATGCTCGGCTTTCGGATGCCAAACACGGTTGATTACGGTTCGAGACAAAGAGATGATAGCAACGGCGAAGAGGGAGCACGAGACCATGCCTTTCCGGGTTTTGAAGCCACCAGCAGCGATGCCTTTAAAGAATTGGGAAACTCTCTCGGGCCCGTCCGCGACGAAAGAGGAAATGATCACCAAGCTTGGATTGGTCCCAGATCCTTTCGTGTCAACCTTTGTAAAATCCTCAGGAGTCTCTCATTGTTGAGTTCGGAGTCTCTCGAGTCGTCCAGATGGCCTTACGCTGAAGACTACGGAGAATCTGTAGCGCGAACGTTGTATTCCCCTTCGTCTTGAATGAAATGATGAACCTTTGAGTATCCCTTAATTGCCACTTTAACTAATGATGAATTAACTAATAATCTAAAAACGGTTAATAACGATTCACTAGATGAAGAAGGCGAGAACACATTAAAAAAAATCGAACAATATATCAAAGAAATCTTTAAGCGGGTTGTCGGGAAGAGGAAAATCGAGCCCAAGGCTAGAAGAGATTTTGACGAGTGTGAATTTGGGAGCTGCGGAAGAGCCTAAGAGACGCGATTGGCGATTTCTTCGAAGGAAGTCGAAAAGGATGCTCTGCAAAGTCCTACAAAATCCTCAATTCAAAGAAAGTTGCCCTCTTCATCAAAGAAAACATCATGTGCGGATACGGGTTGCCAGTAGAAATCATCTCGAGATGTGAAAAGCTGGGCGGAATTCCGAATAACCCGTCACAAGTCATCTCCTACGGGCCCCAAACCAACGGAGTTGTCGAAGCGACAAACAAGACTCTGGAAAATATCATCAGGAAAATGGTGTCAAGGCGAGAGATTGGCAGAAGTTACACTGGCACTGCGGGGCTCTGGAGACATCGATCGGAACGGCAGCTGGGGAAACACCTTTTGCCCTCACATACGGAATGGAAGCCGTACTCCCAATCGAGTGGAAATACCCTCGCTCAGGTATCTGCTGGAAAGCCGGATCAACGAGGTCGAATGGCTCGAGTCGCCATGACGAATTGGCCCTACTAGACGAACGCCGATTGAAGGCCATGGAACACATCCGGGCCTACCAAGGAAGAATGGCGAGCCTTCGACAAGAAAGTAAAGCATCGGGAGATCAGAAGGTGATCTCGTTCTAAAAGAAAAGCCCCGGTCCGTATCAACCCTCTCGGCAAATGGGAGCTGTATGGGTCGGGCCATATGTCGTCCGAGAAGATCTTCTCCGGAGGAGCCATGCAACTTCCTTGAGACCTCGACGGGAATCCCTTTGTACACCCGGTGAATGGTGACAAGGCTGCGCAGATACTACGCGTAAAAAAAAAAAAAAAAAAAAAAAACAAAAAAAAAAAAAAAAAAAAAACAAAAAAAAAAAAAAAAAAAAAAAAAAACAAAAAAAAAAAACAACAAAAAAAAAGAGTGCTAAAAGAGTAATACCCAACTAGGTTAGAAACCCGAAAAGGGCGGCCTAGGTAAAAAACGAGGTTGCACCAAAAAAAAAAAAACAAAAAAAAAAACAAAAAAAAAAAAAACAAAAAAAAAAAAAAAACAACAAAAAAAAAAAGAGTGCTAAAAGAGTAATACCCAACTAGGTTAGAAACCCGAAAAGGGCGGCCTAGGTAAAAAACGGGGTTGCACCAAAAAAAAAAAAAACAACAAAAAAAAAAGAGTGCTAAAAGAGTAATACCCAACTAGATTAGAAACCCGAAAAGGGCGGCCTAGGTAAAAAACGAGGGTTGCACCAAAAAAAAAACAAAAAAAAAAACAAAAAAGAGTTCACCGGGTTGAACTACGAAGACTGAGCTCCTCAAAATGAGGGGAACGTAGGCGGCGGAAACGGTTCGGTCTAAAGCACAAATAAAAGCCATACTTTGGCATCAATACAATTGATCGAGACCATGAAAGCGTCTCGAAAAACTCTAAAGCAATTCAAATATTCATTACAAGTTAAAAGCTCTTTGATGAGTCTAAGCCCGATTCATTCCTACAGCGGCAACTGCTAAAAGAAAACTAAGATACATAATCAAACTAATGTGTACGTCATGGCAAGAAAGGGATACTTGGAAACCTCGGAGTCACTCCAAGCCACTCGTGCGGCCTCTCCCTTCTTCTTCCCCCTCAGGAGTCTTTCTCTTACGAGCCGGAAAAATGTCGGTATTCCTCCTACCAAGCTCACTGGTATAGGAACGGGGTCTATCAAACCGGCCTCTGTCGGGGCCTTAGTAGCCTAGCGTCATCCCTCATCTCCTGTAACCTAGGCGGTAACATAGGAGCCCTCCTCTCTGTCTCTTGACGTAAGCCTCATAATCGAGTCACGGCGTCTCCGCTCTGTCATGAGGATTGGCCCTCGCCTCGGCCCTCCTCCTCTCGAAGCAGTCGGGTCCTCCGCACCCATAATGGCCTCACGCCGTCTGAAAATGGCCACTGAGTCTCTCCCGAGATGCCTCTCGTACCAATCCAGGTACCAAGTGGTCGGGAACACCGGTCTCGGACGCTTTGAGAATAACCCGAGAAGGAAAGGCATCATACCTCCATGCTCGGGAAAGAAATGGAAACACCGAGGGATCATCCATGGAAACAGGAGCCACCACCTGGTGGCTATATCATCAAAACCCTCCAAAGGAACCTGCTCCAAGCCAAAGCTGTCTCGGGACCCGAGCCGGAATGTAGAAGCTGGGTGAGAAAGCCCGGAAGCATAACCACATGGGACCCGTCTGAAGCACTCTGCGAGTCTCCACCCGCCAATGAGGCACCAACCATCGATATCTTCGGTCTGGCGACCCGCCATCCAACGCTCCCACGAGCCACGATCATCAAAATCTACATCAACACCTCTCTGGCAAAAGTCGAGGCACGATCATATCGAGAGGTTTCGAAGAACCCCAAACGCTCCATCGGCCACGGGGTCAAGAGAAGCGGGCTGCCCAGTGCATATACCGCCGTCAGGTAGCTAATGCATCGAGAGCATGAAAAGTCTCCCCAAGAATCAAAGGAACGACATCTACGCCGGGCGACGGTGAACGACAACATCCGGCCAAAGACCGATGGCAAATCCCGAAGGAGTAGACCATGAACCGGGTGCCAAACATACAAAGTGCAAAGGCATCCCAATAGGCATCATCCACCAAGCCTAGGCCCCTAAATATGTCGGGAAGACCGGAAATATCGAAATGATCGGGACCGCGGATCATACCTTGCGCTTCCTCAGGGAAAGATGAAGGAGGACGCACAATCTGTCGACAAGAAGCCCCTCAGGGCAAAGGGACCGCTATCTCTTCCACCTCAGGACCTCAGCAAGGCCCGAAATTCTTCGACAGTCGGAACAATCTCGTTGAAGGAAAGGCAAAAGACATGCCTTCTAGTATCCCAAAACGAAGAAGAAGCTCTTAAGAGGTCATAATCCGGAACCAATTCTTTGAGAGACCACAAGCACCTCACCTTGTACCGTTCTTCAAAGAAAGACCTTCTCTCATGCATAATTTCCAGGACCAATCCTTGAACTTATTGAAAAATGACATTTGGGATTCTTGGGATAACTTTGAGGAGCTTTTCTAAGGTTTTCCATGGTTTTTCTCTCTTTCTCCCGAAAATGGCATTTTGAATTTGGAGGTTGAAGAAGATATTTGAATTTGAAATAAAGCAAAGCCCGGATTTAAAGCAAAATCAAAGGACAGTGTCGGATGAAGGTCCCTCCGCGCGGACATGTTGTTTTCATCGAGAAAAATCTGCAACAATTCAATTTGCTACACCAAAGAGGAATATTCTGTCGGTTGCTCGAAACCGGTGCAAAAAAAAACCTCCCAAACCGGTCAAACACTAACACCCTTGCAAAAAAAAAAAAACAACAAGGCTCATGCAACATTGCATTCACACTGCATTACATAATAATCCTAAATAATTACATTCCAAAAAAAAAAAGCATTAATAATCCTAAATTATTACAAAAAATGTGTCTAAACAAGTACAATCTCAAAAAAAAAAAAAATCCCAAAAGATAATCAATCAGAATCCCCAGCGCCTGACGTCTGTCCCCGGTCCCTCTTGCGGCTCGGGCCCGCCTCGTCGGGAGCCACGAAAGTCTCGGGCTCGAGAATCGTCCTCATCTCCCGAGAAAGAGGCTCGTCGGGACCAACCAGGCACACTACGATAGGGTAAACCCGAGATCCACGAAGAAATCGAATCCGAAGGTGAAGGCGTCGGACTCTGAACATACGGAGACGACCCGCCATGCCGCGGACGTGTCCTGCCCGTACGGATCCCAAGAATGACGTGATCCGAAGGCGGTGCAGCGCGGTGATCAATGAGAGGAGAAAGAGGGGTCTCGGAAGAAGTCTCAGGGAATAGGAGAAGCCTCCCGTCGGACGGAGTGCCGGCCGTGGTCTCCTCGCCCTAGCCTGAGGTGCCCCGCAAGCAACCATCCTCCGTATGAATCTCTTAGCCCCGATCACTTGCTTCGTCAGCTTCTCGACGACCACCTCCGAAAATTGCACAAAAGCAAAAGCGTCAAAAAAGGAAGTGATGCTAAAGATGATGAAACAAAAGGAAAGAAAAGAAGGGGAAAAGGTGAAGCCATACCTTCATACCGGACGAGGCCGGAAAGCTCGTGGAAGTCGCTCGGGGTGAGGGATCTGCACCCTCAATCGGACCCCATCACGGATATAGGAAAAATCCGTCCGAGGGTACCGCGGGATCCCAAGCCCCTCCTATCCAAAACCTGAGGCATCCTCGGCCTCCTCAAGACGAACGTCGCATACGGCTCAATCGCCACGAAGTCAGAAGTCTTGGCCTGCTCGGTAATCATCCCAGTCACGGATCGATCGCTCGGGTGCATCATATCGGCGGGAGGCTCCACCGGTGTCCTCAAAGGCGAGTTCACGCCATGCGGCGCGTCACCCTCTCTCCCGAGATAATATGCATCGCGAGTCGGACCCTCAAAATCCTCCCATTGCCTTGTCCGGATCTCGGCGCCCTTCGGTGCGCTACCTCAAGCGATCCCGGGGAAGAATATCATCCCCTCATCTGTCTCGGCCTCCGTCGAAAGGAAGGCAATCCAGCGTACACGAGAGTCGTACGCCCCCTGGAGCTTATCTTTTCCGGGCATGCTTGGACCAAGGCTGCATGGCCGGATACGCCCCGACGTACGCCTCAAGCTGCCTCCACACCGTGACGTGGAAAAACTCCAACGCCCATACCTGCGAAAGGTAAAAATTCAATCAATCCGGTGCAAAAGAGAAGTGCGTGCTCAAAAAAAAGAGAGGGAAAGCAAAAGAGAGCTTATACCTCGGAGGGCAAACTCAAAGACGGTACAAGGAGCTCACGGCCTTAAATTTGTGTACCTATCAGAAAGCGAAAATAAAGCTCGGCCCGGCCGGCCTCTCCCCCGAGACATCTCCGGCCGTCTCCATGTCCTCCAAGGACCTCGGCAAGGCAAAGACCGCCGTCCCCTCGGCATGCCCAAAGAGGGTGCTCGAAAAGGCAAACCACAAGAAGGCCACGGCAATGCGATCGGCGCCTATCCTCTCCTCCCGGCCTCATAACTCGCTATGGTCTCCACGATCTTGCCGTAGACCACGGCATACTCCATCCCCATCCCCTTTTTGGGAATAGGGAAAATCCCGAAGAGCACACGAGATCGGCATCGCTGTAGCCATCCCGCCACTCAATTCTACGTCCATTGAAGGACTGACCCGTGATCGCAGCATAGTCAGAAGGCGTAACCGTCGCCTCACCCCAGAAGAAGTGGAATGTGTGGGTCGCATCCCACCGATCTTTGCGCGAGCAAACATCGAAGCCCTTGCTCTTAGGGAACTTGACCCGGTCCCCTCAAGCACTCGACGAACTCCCGAGCCCCGTCTCGACAACGATCTGTCTCGGACTCGGCAAAGCTCCTCGGCCCGCATCAGGAAGCCGGTCCCACAAGTCAATCACGAGACTCCACCGATCCTCGAGTCTTCATTTTGCTCAGCTGCTCCGTCACAAAACGGTGTCCGCCCTGTAAAAAAAAAAAGAAAAAAGGAGAGAGAAAATGTCAAAAAAAATTGCATTTGCATTTACAAAAAAAAAAGAGAAAGCATACACATTAAAAAAAAAAAAATTCGACAGCATAACAACATACAATGAGCATAGCCCCATTTTTCTCGCATAAAAGAAAACAATTTTCAGCAAGTCCCAATGCATTCATCAAAACAAAAAAAAAGATGCATTCCTACGGAAGTAAAAACTCCGTCCCATTTTCATAAAATAACATGCAAAAATGCATACATGCATATCATCCATCTTACATGCAACGGGAGGAAAAATCCGTCCCACTTTTCAAAAAAAAAAAAATCCTAAACATACATACATCTCATATTGGCAAAATGCCCATTCTTTCCAAACAAAATGCATGCATTGCATCATCATTCATCAATATCAAAATTCAATTTCAAAAAAAAAAATCATCATCAAGAACATGCAATATTCAATTTCAAAAAAAAAAAATCACAATTCTTCGAATTTTCACAGGTAATTTTCGAATCAAAAAAAAAAATGTGGCAAAAATGCCAATTCTTTTTCCCAAGCAAAGTGCACATTTTGGGTTACTCATATACTCATTACAACATGCAAAGCATCAAAATCAAGATTCAAAGCCAAGAACATCAATCATTCGAATTTTCAAAAAAAAAAAAAAAATTCAAAAATCACCCAAAAATTTCAAGCAAGAAATCGACAAGAGGATCAAGAGGATTCGAAGTATACCGTTCGGAGATGCGGATCCGAAGCCCAATGTTGCCAAGCATCGGGGTAATGCTCCTCCTCAACCGATTGCGAAAGATTGTAATGCCTCCTCATCCGGACAAGCTCCAATCGCCTCTCCGCTATGGGACCACGTCCTTGGCCTTGAAAAGCGCCTTCCCCGTGTTCCATTGCTTGAAAAATTGAAGAAAACGGACGAATTTTGAAGCTTCTAGGGCCAAAAATGGCTGTTCTCCTCGTTTCTGTCTCCCTCTCTCTCGGCAATTCAAAAATTGGGTGAGGAAGAAGAAGGGCGTTGGCCTAATTAATACCCACTGGCTTTCCATTCACCTTGCAGCGCGGATGGGATTGTCGAGGTCAAAATGACCCTTTTGCCCCTTAAAATTTCGGGACTACGCAATTCGGTCCCGAACTTGACGAAGTTAACCAAAGTTAACCAAAGTCGGCCCCTTGTCAAGAAAATCACCCCGGCGGTCAAACGTAAGACCGAGTGCCACGAGAAAGATAACGAGATCCCGTATCTTTCATCAAAATTACCCCGGCAGTCAAACGTAAGGCCAGTGCCTCGAGAAAGATAACGAGATCCGTATCTTTCATCAAAATTACCCCGGCGAGTCAAAGCGTAAGACCGAGTGACCTTAGAAAGATAACGAGATCCGTATCTTTCATCAAAATTACCCCGTGATCAAACGTAAGACCGAGTGCCCCGAGAAAGATAACGGATCCGTATCTTTCATCAAAATTACCCGGCGAGTCAAAGCGTAAGACCGAGTGCCCGAGAAAGATAGCGAGATCCGTATCTTTCATCAAAATTACCCCGGCGATCAAACGTAAGACCGAGTGCCGAGAAAGATAACGAGATCCGTATCTTTCATCAAAATCATCCCGGCAGTCAAACGTAAGGCCGAGTGCCACGAGAAAGATAACGAGATCCCGTATCTTTCATCAAAATTACCGATAAAACGTAAGACCGAGTGCCCGAGAAAGATAACGGATCCCGTATCTTTCATCAAAATTACCTCAGTGATAAACGTAAGGCCGAGTGCCACGAGAAAGATAACGAGATCCGTATCTTTCATCAAAATTACCCCGGCGATCAAACGTAAGACCGAGTGCCACGAGAAAGATAACGAGATCTCGTATCTTTCATCAAAATTACCCCGGCGGTCAAACGTAAGACCGAGTGCCACGAGAAAGATAACGAGATCTCGTATCTTTCATCAAAATTACCCCCGGTCAAACGTAAGACCGAGTGCCACCGAGAAAGATAACGAGATCCCGTATCTTTCATCAAAATCATCCAACGGGCGGTCAAACGTAAGACCGATTTCCCCGGACGGCAGTACGTCGATTTTCCCCGAAAGGCTAACGAAATCCCGACAAAGTTAACGGAATCCCAAAAGCCAACGAAATCTCGAGTAGTACTCGAACTACGAAAGGGCTTGATTCCCACAGGGATACGTAGGTAGCCTATCATTAGGTCCGGCCCTCGACCAAAACGGTCACCCTCTCCTTCGGCGACGAGACGAAGTCCACCGAAAGGCCATTTCGAATTAAGGTCCAAGGCGCCTAAAAGCCATCATCATCAAGGTTCGAGGCACCTAAACGCCATCTCAAGGTTCGAGGCACCTAAAACGCCATCATCAAGGTCCGAGGCACCTAAAACGCCATCTCGAGGTTCGAGGCACCTAAAACGCCATCTCGAGGTTTGAGGCACCTAAGACGCTATCACTAGAAAGCGATAAATCGCAATCATCCCGGCGAGAGACCGAAAATGGTCATTCCTATCCCCGGCGGGCGGATAGCCATCGAGACCAAAAATGGTCATCTCTTATCCCAGCAGAGTTTCTTTCCATGCAAGCGGCGTAGAACTCGCTCATCGGGTTCGAGGCACCTAAAACGCCATCATCTCCGAGGTCAAAGACCCGAACTACGGCGGCTTGATTCCCATTCGGGATACGTAGGTAGCCTATCGCTAGGTTCGACCACCCGATCACTCGATCATCTGCCAAATATGGAGCCTTACTCTTATCGACGACCCGCTTCCTTCGAAGCGCCGTCGCCGAGGGCTATGTAAGTGCTCCAATTTGAGCTTGTTAGAATTTTCGTTAGAAAATTAACGAAAGTTATAACATTTCTAACAATTCCTAACTATCCTAACATTTCTAACAAAGTGAGGGTAAAATGGGCATTGTTATTTAAGGTTAAACCTTAAAAAGAATCTCAAAAGAAAAACAAAAGAAGAAAACCAAATATAGCAATCTTTGGAAACATAAAGCTGCCTAATTTGAATTTCAAAAGAAATATTCTTCTTGTCCAAAGTGGAGCTGCATTTAATGAACGAGTGCATTATTTGCTGGACCTGTCCGCGCGGATAAGAATGTAAAATTCAGAGGGCTATAAATTGAGCCCTCCAGTCACAAAAATAAGAGAGGAAAAAACACAATTGCACCGAACCTCTGGCGAAATATAGAGAGAAAACAGTGAGAATTCACAAGAATTGTCACCTTTTTCTCTCCAATCTTTCCCAACTCATACTCATCCACTCACTCTCATATTAAAGCTCTAAACACTCATACATTCAAGCCAAACACTCAAGAACACAAGGAAGATTGGTAAACCCTCCTCTTCCTAACCCTAAATCTCATCCATGCATGCATCTTCAAACTACAAAATGTAGTTCTTTCATCTTCTTTCTCTAGATCTAAGAAGATCACCATGGAAGACCATCTCCATGGATGATCTTCTACAAAGATCAACATTATTTTCAAAGCTTTTCTTGCTTACTTGCAAAAATGCACTTTCAAAACCCTAAAAAAACCATTTTCAAGCACTAAATCTTGATTTCAAAGGATAAAATTCCCCTTCCCAAGCAAATGAAATGCTTAGTCCTAATGTACCCCAAGGATGGTTTGGTATAGTTGATTCACCACTAAAATGTCTAGTGATCACTAACCAAAACCTAGGGAAATGGGGACAAGCATGGATGCAAAACCCCCCTTAAAATCATATTTTCTTTCTTGAGAAGTTGCTGTCCAGTAGCAATTTTCTCAGACCTCAGTCCATGGTCTTAATTTTTGGACACAGATGAACTTGGAATTTGGTGTTGACTACAAAATACTTTTTGTAGCCAACATCCAGAGCTTTCCAGAAATATTTTTACCTTATTTTTTGGGTGAGTAAAACTCCTCTTTTCAAATTTTCTTTCAGAGGCTAGTTCATCAGCTTCTGGGAATCCAGATCTCATATCTGAGGTTTCCAGAAGGTTTTGACCCCTCAAATCTTCTCCAAAATGGAAAATTCCTTCCCACAAACTTTATTTAAGGTGTCTAGAACAACTTTCATTCTCTGAGTTTATCCAGATTATGAAGTTTTAAGACCCTTGAATCCCTTTCAAAATCAAAGGTCCACTGCCTTTTTCATTCTGGCAGAAATGGCTCTCAACTTCAAAAGGTCTTTTGAGTACCAAATCTCAATCCAAAAATCTTCCAAAAAATCATGGGATCAGTTTAAAGTCTTAAAAAGATATCCCAATTTTTACTTTTCTGAGTTTCAACTTATTTTGGCCAACACACACACACACACACACACACACAAATGATTTTCAGCTTGGAAGACTCGTTTTACGAGGCGCGTCGGGTGCACACTAACGTCCTTCCCGACGCGTAACATGACCTCCGAACCTAAATCTCTGATCTCGGGCTTTTTTCAAAGTTTTGGCCCTTCAAAATTAAAATGGCGTGGCGACTCCGTTTTTCCGGTTTTATTTGGTTTTTCAAAGAAACGCAAAAATCGAATTTTTCCCGCGAAATGGCAACATCATCACAGGGAGGCCGTATGCTTTGTTGATGATCAAGGGATTAAAATCATAGATATTGCCCCTAACAAAGATCTTTCCATAATGAGGGGTATTCCTATCATCAATATCCTCCCTAAGATGAGCATAAAAGATCCTAACCACACTTTCAACATACATGGATACTTTCACAACCGTGGGTAAAAAGTTTCTATCTTCCAAAAATTGATACACTCCTAACTCCATGAATTGAGTCACATACATATTTCTTTCATCAGAATTTTCTTCTCAGAATCTTGAACCCACTTATCCAAGCTAGATTCACTATAAAATTCCTCGGAAATAAATGGACGTTCATAATATCCAAAAGACTCATAATCTGATCTGGAATCTTGAGAGGGATTATGAGTGTTTACCTGAGGCCATGAAATAGGAGAATACGAAGGAGAACTTGACTGGGCTTTGGTCTTGGCAGCAGGTGTTGCTTCAGGTGTTGCCATTGGATTGGCAACACTTGGGGCGACACTGGCAGAAATTTTCTGTTTCTTCACTATTCGGGACTGAGCTTCAGCAAGGGTTTCTTCATCCTCCATCCAAGCTTCCTCATCCTCATCAGAAGATGATGAGGGCTCCTTAGTCTCTTTAAATATTGGGTCCGAATTGTCCTCGGACGAAATGTTGAGCGAAGAAGCTATCCTCCACATTGACAGGATCATCAGCCGTGTTGGAAGGTATCTTAGACCTGAACAACGTCTTGATCCTTTCAGATTGACGACGCACACCACCCCGAAATGATGAAGAGGCATCAACCGCCTTTCTCTTTTTGGTTTTCTTTTGAGGGGCGAAGGTGAGTTCTACGGAGGGGGTAGTTTCAGGAAGGCTTATAAGAATGGGAATTTGAGGAGGATTGTACACAATAATGTCCAAAGATGGTGAGGTTGAGGGTGTGGCCGATAATGTCGCAGGGGATATTTCCATGGGAACGGCGACATTGGAGGCGACACTTGAGGGGGCTAAGGGAGAAATCTCCATGGGGGAAGAAATTTGGGAATAATTTTTGGGACTGGCTATGGAGGATCGAAGGAAAAAAAACGAGGAAGAAAGAGGAACAGGGGAAGGGTTTGGTTACCGCCTAGAGAGAGAGAGAGAGAGGGGGTTTAGTGAGGAGGGATTTTGATGAGAGAATAAAGAGGGTAATTAAGTTGATTTGACAAGTTCAAATTAATTTAAAAACCCTTTTATCCAAAACACATCCAACAAACTCAACCAATGTTATCCGCCATATAAAAAAAACATTTTTTTTTTTTTTAATTTTTATAATTTTTTAATAATATAATGACTAAACATAATTTAGTAATATCCATAAAATTGTGTTTTTCAAAATTCAAAGAGATGAATTTTAAAAAATAGATATTTCTAAATTATAATTAGTTAGACAAAAAATAAATATTTTTGCTAAAAACCTTTTTAAATTTCACAAACTCTAAATATAAGAAAATAGACTTTTGGAAATTTAAAATTTAATTAACAAAAACAAAAATAAGAAATAAAAAAAATAATGTAGCATCTACTAATGTGTTACTAGCAATGTTGCGTGACACACAAGGCAACATTTTTGAATAAAATCCCCTTGATATTTTTTCAACATATATAACTTATCATATCTTAGGCAATTTTTAAGCAAGCTTTACACATTCTTTATTTACAAGGAAGCATCGTAGTAGCGAGCTCCGTGCCCCGAGTTTTTTATAAACGTGTAAAGCTATATGTAGTAAGTTTTATACCTTTCAAGTAGGGTACACTGTAGTAGCGAGCTTCATGTCCCAAATACTTAGTATAAAACAACTACATTATACTCCCTTTGGGAATATTTTAACAAGCTTTGCCTTTTTTCAATATCAACATAATATAAGTGACTTTGTCACTTTAAGCACAAAGGGGTATTTTATAAAAAAATATTAACCTTAAGAATGTACACATACTAGAACAAAAAGATCAGTAAATGCCCCCCATTTGGGATAAAACTAACTAATTTTTTTTATTTTTTTTATAAATAATAATATACAACAAATACGAGTGTTCTGTCGGTGTTGGTAACTGATGGCAACACTCAACAGCAGATTTATAGAAAGCATAAACCAAGAGATTTTTTCAAACTTGAAAATCTCTCATGGTCCAAGGCTTTGGTCAAAATATCAGCAAGTTTATGTTTAGTATCAATATGCTCTATTTGGATCAATTCCTTTTCTACTAAATCTCTCAAAAAGTGATGGCGGATATCAATGTGTTTAGTGCGTGAGTGTTGTACAGGGTTTTTGGAGATGTTTATAGCACTCAAATTGTCACAATACATGGTCAAGATATTACTATCTAGACCATAGTCGTCAAGCATATGTTTCAACCATATTAATTGTGAACAACAACTCCCGGCTGCTACATATTCAGATTCAGCAGTCGAGAGAGAGACACAATTTTGCTTGCGACTGTACCATGATACAAGATTATTACCCAAGAAAAAACAACCCCCACTAGTGCTCTTTCTATCATCTATATCCCCTGCCCAATCAGAGTCACTAAAACCAACCAAGTTGGTATTAGTGTCTTTGGTGAACCAGATTCCCAATTCACTTGTCCCAGACACATACTTAATGATTTTCTTGACAGCATTTAGGTGAGAAATTTTAGGAGCAGACTGATATCTAGCACATACACCTACGCTGAACATAATATCGGGACGACTGGCAGTAAGATAAAGAAGACTACCTATCATGGATCTATACAGAGTTGGGTCAACATCCTCCCCTGCCTGGTCTTTGGTTACCTTAAGAGATGATCCCATAGGTATTTTAGAGCTCTTTGCACTTTTCAATCCAAATATTTTCACCAAACTCTTAGCATACTTGCTCTGAGAGATAAAGATTTCATCATCTGACTGTCTCACCTGCAATCCTAGGAAATAATTAAGTTCTCCTATCATGCTCATCTCGAACGTTGATGTCATAGCTTCCACAAAATTTTGTAAACATGTTTTAGATGTGGAACCATAAACTATGTCATCAACATAGATCTGAGCAATGACAAGCTCTTTATTTTCTCTAAGAATAAATAATGTCCTATTGGCTTCTCCTCTAACAAATCCATATTCAAGAAGGAAACTTGTTAGACGCCCATACCATGCACGAGGAGCTTGTTTCAAGCCATATAAGGCTTTATCAAGTCTGTATACATGGTCTGGGTGGAATGGGTCTTCAAACCCTTTAGGTTGATCAACATAGATCTCTTTATCTAAGTACCCATTCAAGAACGCCGCTTTGACATCCATTTGGTGTAATGTGATTTTGAGGTAGCAGGCTATAGCAAGAAGAAGTCTTATTGACTCAATTCTAGCCACGGGTGCAAAGGTCTCGTCAAAGTCGATTCCTTCCACTTGTGTATAGCCTTGAGCCACAAGACGAGCTTTATTACGAACAATATTACCCAATTCATCAGATTTATTTTTGTAAATCCATTTAGTTCCAATAATGTTTGTATTTAAAGGACGTGGAACTAAACACCAAACCTCATTACAAGTAAATTGTTCAAGCTCTTCTTGCATAGCTTGAATCCAGAATTTATCATTTAAAGCCTCAATCACATTTTTTGGTTCAAGAGAGGAAACGAAACAGGAGTGTTTTACCTGAGAGTATGTGGAGGACATACACACATACCTAACCATATCTCTGTAGTCTACTGGCTCCTTATTTCTTGTTCGAACCCCTTCATTAACATCACCAATTACTTGAGTAATGGGATGATAATTTCTAATACGAGCTGGGGGATCTCTCCTGCCTTGATGGTACACCAATCCATCTTCTTCTTCTGAGTCACTGCTCTCAGAATTTCCAGCCAACATGTTCTGTTCTCTGTGTTGCCTCGGGTGTCGCCATTTAGGGGCAACACTCGGAACAACACTTGAATCTGTTTGTGGGCCGAATCGGTTCTGTTCCGGCCCTCATTCGACTTCTTCCGGCAAGGTCGAGAGGTATATCATCAGTTTGGTTCTCTGTAGCACTCAAGTAATCGTTAAATTCAATATTTACCGATTCTTGACTCACTTTTAATCTCAGATTATAGACTCGATAAGCATGACTGTTTTGAGAGTAGCCCAGAAAGATGGCTTTGTCACTCTTGGAATCTAGTTTTCCTAAGTATTCCCGGTCGTTTAAAATATAGCACAAACACCCAAATACGTGAAAATAGTGAACCGTAGGTTTCTTTCCATTTAAAATCTCATAGGGTGTCATAGTAGTACCGGGTCTTAAGAAAACTCTATTCGTAGTGTGACAAGCTGTGTTTAATGCTTCGGCCCAAAAACCTTTAGAAATATTTCTAGCAAGTAGTATAACACGAGCCATCTCTATTAAAGTCCTATTTTTCCTTTCAGCAATACCATTTTGTTGTGGTGTTTTAGGTGCTGAAAATTCATGGTGTATCCCCTTTTTACTACAAAATGTAGAGAAGGAGAGATTTTCAAACTCTCTACCATGATCTGACCTTATTCGAAAAATAGGAGAACAAAACATGTTTTTGATTTTAGAGACTAAGTGAGTAAACTTATCAAAAGTTTTAGATTTTTCTCTTAAAAAATAGACCCATGTATACCTAGAAAAATCATCAACTATCACATAAACATACTTCTTACCTCCCAAGCTTTCTACCTCAATAGGACCCATCAAGTCCATATGTAGAAGCTGAAAACAATGTGTTGTTCCTGAGTGTTGCTCATTGTGTTGTCCAACACTGTGAGCAACACGAGTTTTCTTACCCTTTTGACAATCACCACACATCACGGTGTCTTTGAGGTTTAGTTTAGGAACACCTTTGACGGCATTGTGTTTGATAATCTTCTCAAGATTCCTATAATGAGAATGACCTAACTTTTGATGCCATAACCTTATTTCATCAAGTTTAGTCAAATTGCACACAGATTTATTACCAACCAGGTAGCAATTATCACTTGATCTTATTCCAGTCATGACACAAAAGTTAGTATCATCAAACACTTCACAGGTAAATTTATTGAATTTCACCTCCAAATTGTCATCACATAATTGGCTAATGCTAATTAAATTAGAAAGTAAACCATCTACGTGCAAGACATTTTTCAAAGGAGGAAAGCCAACAATATCCAGTGTTCCTTTACCAACTATTTCACTCTTGCCTCCACCACCATAAGTCACAGAGCCTCCTTGAATAGGTTGGTACTCTGTTAGGAATGATTTTGTACCCGTCATATGACGTGAACAACCACTATCAAAGTACCAAGTTCCTGCAATGTTAGTTCTTAAAGCTGTGTAAACAACATAGCATTTCAGTTTTTCCTTGGGTAACCAAGCCCTTTTTGAAAATCTGGATTTCTGTTCACCAGTGTTGCCATGAGTGTTGCCACGAGAAATTGGCGACACTTGAGGCAACACTTGAAGCTGGACATTTTCTTTTGAAGGAAAAAGCAATCGATTTTATATGTCCAGCTTTGTGACAGTATCCACATTCAATGGATTGATCAGAAGTATCACTAGGAGTACTATCCTTTTCCTTGACACGCTCTTTTACAAAACAATTTTTAGTTTCAACATCAAACAAGGAAGAGGTAATACTTTCTAGTGATTCTTGGAACCCAAGACCAACTTTCATAGGCTTACTCAAATTGAGTATTTCATCCAATTTGGATGAACTCGTGTTGAGTTTTTTGAAGGTGGATTCGGCTAGGTTAAGTTTGCCCTTGATTTTATCAAGATCCAAGTCTCTCCTACTGAGTTGAACCTCTAGCCGAGTCAAGGAGTTCTTAAGATCCTGATTTTCCTTTTTCAAGAAAACCACCATCTTGTTCTCCTTTTTCCATTCCATGAGGAGGGATTTATATAGGTTTTTTAATTCACAAATGAGCTCATCTCTATCAAAATCATCCTCTATAAACTCCTCTGAATTTAAATCAGCAGAACCAAGCAAACTAAGATCATTAAAAGAGTCATACCTGCTGAGAGTTGTGCCAAGTGTTGCCATTTCTTGGATGACACTTGGGGCAACACTTTCTGAAGAAGTTACAAGTGTTGTGTCAAGTGTTGTTAAATCTGGAACAACACTTGAGGTAACACTCTCTGTCGAAGATAGCTCCTCTACCGTGACCATCATGGCCACTTGCTCCGTCTTTTCATCTTTCTCCGTTCCTTCCTCCTCTCCATTACTAAGAGATACCCACAAGATTTTGCCCGCGTTTCTCAAGGTGTTAGCACATTCATTGGCATAGTGATCCCAACCGGAACAAGCATGACATTGAATAGATTCAATGTACTTAGGATCGGACCGGATCTTTTCCGAGGATGCACGCCTAGGTGGGGTATCCTTTTGATTTGGAGGAGGACCTCTCCTTGGCACAAAACTATAGGTTTTGGCCGCTTGGTCCTTAGCTTTTACCTGCACACTGTTAAATTTTCTAAGCATAGAATTATATCTCTTTGCAAGTAAAGCTACACTAGTATTTTTATCTAACTCCTAGAAGACTTCATCTTCATCATCCACACATATGTCCGAAGATTCGACTTTTAAGGCAATATTCTTGCCTTTAGAAGCCTCGGTTTGTTCATTGAGATTCATCTCAAAGTTTTTCAAAATACTCATTAAGGAGTTAATGTCCATTGTTGAAAGATTATGGGCCTCTTCAATAGCTGAAAATTTAATATTAAAACATTCGGGAAGAGTACGAATAGCTTTTGAAACGAGTTGTTTATTTGTAAAAGGTTCCCCTAATACTTAACAAGCATTTGAAATATCAATCAACTTTTCAAAATAAGAAGTAATATCTTCGTTTTCACCCATTCTTAATCCTTCAAATCTACTAGTGAGACCTCTAAGCTTTGTTTCTCGGACACTACCATCTCCTTCACAAAATCTTTGTAAAGTATCCCAAGCATCTTTTGTAGAGGAACTATTTTGAATGAGTTTGAACATATGCATGTCAACCCATTCATAGATGGCATTTAGTGCCTTTTCATTGAAACTAGCAAGATTATTCTCTTCAATTGTCCACTCGAATTCAGGTTTGACTTGAACGTCACCATCGTCATCCGGAGGAAGCATTGGAACAGAATAACCATTTAAAATAGATCGCCAAGCTCGAAGATCAATTGATTTGATATGCGAGCGTAGGCGAATCTTCCAATAAGCATAATTTGATCCATCTAAAACCGGTAATCTCTTTTGATTAGGGTTTGCTGGATCATAAGCCATGCCAAAAGGATCTAAACACTTAGTATATCAAGTGCTAGGCTTTGATACCAATTGAAATTGTCTATGGCTTAGAACAAGTGAGGCGAAACTCACAAGGTGAGACGAAACTCACGAGTGTTGTCTTTAGTGTAGGCAACACTAACAACAACACATACACCAATTCTAGAAAAACACAAATCAATAGAAATAAATATAAATTGCAGCGGAAGAATTAAAGCAATACACAAGAATATAATTTTTATCGAGTTATATAAATATATAACTTGATGGGTGCCATGAGGCCAAGACCTTTCTATTAATAATATGAATTAAATACAAGGTCAAAGAAGCTCCTTAATGATAAAAGATCCCTGATATAAGGAACAACATATACAAGAATTCTCTCTGAAAATGAACACTCAAAACCTCACAAAAATATAAAAATCTATATGAAATTCTCGAGTGTCAGACTGAGTGTTGCCAACACTTGAATGGCAACACTTGTGAGCAGAATTCTATTTCTTGTGCAGATTTGCGTTTTCTGAATTGGATGATCTTCAATGAAGATCCACTGCACTATTTATAGGCCACAAAGACTTGGAGCCTACTCAAAATGATCAGCAACAGCCTTGAGTTTGTTTCCTCCAAATTAGCTCACTCGCCTCATTTGTAGGAGACTAGGTCTTCTCTTGCTTCACTTGCTTGTACTCCTCAGCTGTAAGCGCCTTGTACTCTGACTTGTTCTCCCCCTGCATAGCTGAATAAAATATCTTTTTGCTTGGTCATTAATTAAACAAATAAACACATGTTTATTTGTTAATTTTCTTCCTCTTCTTTCGTGAATCACGCCTGGGCAGTTTCAGTTGATCTTTTCCAGCTCATTTTAAGCAGACTAACTACTGTTATTTAAACATTAATTTCCACATTTTTATTTGTGAAAAATACAGTAACTATCTCAGTGTTGCCAAATCCAAATGGCAACACTTGTGGCAACACCAGTGGCAACACTGGTTTGCAACACTTGGGACAACATTCATGGCAACACATGATCTTAACATTAACAGCATGTATTGGAGGAAAGCACTGTAATTTATCGAGTACTGTGAGGGATCTATGAAGAGATGGTGATTTGGAATGACATTGTGGTTATTAGGATCAGGGACGGTATTATGGCCATTGGTATTTGCGTTATTGTTCCCACCGCCATTGTTGTTCTGGTTGGTACCACCGCCATCGGGGTTGGTATTGTTGTTCTGGTCAACACCGCCACCATTGGGGTTAGTGTTGTTGTTCTGATTGGCACCACCGCCATTGGGGTTGGTGTTCTGATTAGTTTCCCCATTTCTTTGATTCTGCATCTGGACCAAATAGGCTAGTAGTTCGTCTTGATGATTTCTTATCTGAACCATCAAACCCTTAGCGTGAGCCCTCAAACTCCGTTCTAGCCATTCTTGCATCCCTATTGGCAGCACAAAATTCTGATTATTTCTTTCTTCAGCCATCTCCATTGTATGAATCTGTTTGGATGTAGACTCGCTACCTCGATTCAATCTCCCCTTACTATTTCTGGTTGCCCTTTCCAAGTTGGTGCCATGCTATCTATCTGAAATGGATGGTGTATGGATTTAGATGTGGAAGAGTATTGAAATTCCAAGTTTGAATCAAGATTTCAAAGAAAAAGCACATACAAAAAGCCCCTAGAAAGCCGGATAAGCACACGCTTTATTTTGACACCATGTCGTGATTAATTCCTAGAACAGTGGATACCGTCTCAAAGTATAGGACCAACATTTTCACCTGTACTAATGGCCGTCCAAAACCCTTAGCAAAGGGCCTGTACTCTTTCGGGGATCCACCATTCGGTTACGGTCTATTGTGAAGGTTTTAACAATTTCAAGTCAATCCTGGCATTCTTAAACAATGTCCACATTTAGGTTATTTATAACCTTTTCGAGGAATGCATGGGTTTGAAAGGAAATTATTTACACAAAAACCAGCTTAAAGTCAAGGACATGTCATTTTTTGAAATTAAAGGACTCGAGGCTTTCGGCAGGTTGGCTCGCATGTGGCTTACACCCTTGGCAACGGCTAGTTAGGCGCGACTCGGGGCGGGAATGTCAACCGAGAGTATCGATTCGGGGAGCTTATAGGTCCCGTCACTCAATCGGGCTACACCCCCTAAGGTTTGAAGGGTAACAATCGAATATAAGTTTGAAAATGTGTGCATGTATGTGGTTTCTATTATATATATTTTTTTGGAAAATGATTTTTTGAAAGCAAGTAAGCAAATATTTACAAAAAAAAAAAATCCACATATATGTATAAGAAAGTGGATGAAACGTCCTCGCAAAAAGAGTTATTAGAACATGTATGTACAAGCAAGACAAAACATGGAAAGCATGGCGTGCAAAACAATTGAGTCTAGCCCACTTTTGGAAATTCCCGACGTCGCGTAAGACGACAAGTTTCTCTCGTGCTAATGTGCATCGAATGCACTCGATTCCTCATAATGGTTATCCTTTTGAGTTTTGAAAATCAGAAGAGTCTTCACCTCATTTTATTTTAGGAAAAATGAAGATTAAACCTTTGTTTTTGAAAAAATAAGTAGGTTCAGGGGCTAAGTTACGAGAAGAGAAGGTGTTAGGCACTCCGCTCGCCCTTTCGGTCTCTAGCATGCATGCCATCCTACGTTGATTTTAATTGCAGTCTATCCTTTATTTTAAAAAATTGGTGATTATTTACGAGTACATTTTTCTAATATAAGTATAATTTGTTTATTTACATGAACGGGAGTCGGTTTGGGTAGACCCCACTCGATTTTGGAAAATGGTCTGAGCATACAAAAAGAAGAAAATAATGTACTCGGGGGAGGGAAATAATTACATGGGGGGGGGGGTTATACAAATTGGAAGACAAATCCCAAATGAATCAAATTAACAAAGGAAAAAAAAAAGGACGGAGTCCTTTACCATTTTCGGGACTATTACCCCACTCGGGCCTGTATATCTCATACAAAAAGAGGTTAATCTGGAGCAAAAAAATGGGACTTTATTCTCGACACATAAAACATGCCTCACAAATTTTATGATGATTTTTAGACTCGTATTTCATGCCAAACAAGTCACCACAACATGAACTACAAATCTGTGAGATGACACAAAATAGAGCAGTGTACACAAAGAGCATGCTTGTAGAGCACTTTATCTTGGAAATTTCACAAAAAACCCAAAATGACTTTTGAAGTAAATATGATGAGTAAGAAGCACACAAAAAATCAGGTCTTAAGGATGAGTTTTGAGGAGTCAAATGACCTCTGACATTTCAGATTCAAAACAGGGGTTCTGACAATTTGGACATAAAGCCATTGAAGCAAAAATAGAAAGAGGGTCTTCCAGTGATCCAAAAAATCCAAAAAAGGCATGTTTGATTTCCTTTATGAGTTGGATTTCATATACACTTGAAATCATCTAAACATGACTAGTTTTGAGAGAGACAATGAATTGTATACTTGGAAGAACAAAGTTACTTTCATGCTTTTTACTCCAAAAACAAACCATGGAAACTCATACAAGCACCCTAGAGTCATGCATACATGTTGAAATAAAGCAAGAGACTAGAATATACAAATTCTCATGGAAAGGAAAATAAGAATAATCATAGAGATTTATAAAGAGAACTTGGATTCAACACTAACATGGAGGTCTAGCCATTGAATGACTAGACCTCAAATCATTTACATAAAATCTCTACATTTTGTAGCTATTACAAGAGTTGAAACCTTAGCTAATTACAAGGTGAGAAGATGTGCTTCCTTTGTTTCTAAGGAAAGACTTGTTTGATTTGTTTTGAATAGTTGATTGAAATAGTTTGAATATGTGTTTATTCTTGAATTTGTGTGTTGTGTTCGAGTGTGTTTTGAAATGTGCTTAACTAATGGTGCTTGGGTGGTGTAGTGGTGGTGAAAGAAGGATTTAGAGGCTGGGTTCTTTTTTTTTTAAGAGAGTTTGAGTTGTAAAAAAAAAGAATAGAGAGGGAGTGATAGTCTATTCTTTTTTGGTGGGGAGGAAGAAGGTAATGATGGAGATAGCAAGGAGGGGGTAGCCTATGGTATCTTCTCACACCAACAAGTCATAGAGGTCAATCTTAGTGATAGGTCGGCCCACCAAGCTACTCTACTCATATTTTGACGGTTTTTATCAAATTATTGCACTGTTTTGTTCCGCAACTGTTCAGGTGCGCAAGATTCGGTGTCTCGTTTGTCCGCGATTCAAACGTCAAAGTTGATTGAAATAATTTTGAGTTCGATATGCTATATCTGAAATTCGTTAATGAGCAAGGAATATCATAATATGATTTTTAATGCACAAAAGGGTCGATAAAGGACTGGTTTGACATTTCGGGCCTCAGTCCGGGATATCAAGGTCCGTATTTTTGTAAATATGTTCATTTACTCGATTTTTCGTCATCATTAAGAATATGAACTCCGTTTTTTCCATATCACGCACCGATAAGGCGAACGGACTTCCTGCGCGGGCAAATCGAGACTTTTAGATCAATTGCAAAAGTTTAGACCAATAAAAAGATTTATCGATGAGTGCGAGATTGGTGTGTATACAGATTCCTATATCATCAATTCCCATCTACAGTGGGATAAAAAATATCAGATATCAGCAATCTTGCATTTGTATTAAAACACGGAGAATCAGTTTCTGAATGAAATATAATGAAAATTGAATCGAAAATTTTATTAAATGGCTGCTGCTCTATGATAAAGAAGCATAAACATTATTTACCTCATTTTCTCTCCTACCTCATCTTTATAATCACAAAATTTACTTTTCTACCAACATTTTTAGTAGTATTATATATACTTTCTTCTTAATTTTTAAGCAGACACATTATTATGGAATGAAGAGAGTTAAAAATAAATAATTGATCTTATCTTAATTTCACCATTTAATGAAGGATAAAAGAGGTATTCCATCATCAAAACAAACGTAGAAAAGAAGATAAAAGTAGAGTATCTTACTTCCTCCTATCCATTTCATTCCTCTACCCATTATTTCTTATCTATTTAATGTAGAGTCACTATTATTACTTTTTAATGAGTTGGTCTTATAAAAAACTAATTTTTTCTTAAGATAAAAAAAAACGTGTTTTTAAAATAAACGGTGACAATTTTATAATTACTGGCAACCATGTTCAAAATAAACGATGGCATTTTTGTAATTACAGGCAACAATGATAAATGTCAGTGTTAATATTACAAATAACCAGTGATTTCATACTGGCATTTTATAAACATGAAACTGACACTTTTTACACGGGCACTTTTAAATACATGAGGCACTCTTCACACGCTGGCACTCGTTACACTAACACCGACACTTTGTTACACTAATATTTTCTTGGCTCTCAAAAATACAAGCACTGGCATTCAAAAATACATGGACTGGCATTTGAAAACACATTTACTGGCACTCAAAAATGCATATACTGGCACTCAAAAACACTGATAATTATTTTTGCTGATATTCAAAAAAACATGAACTGGCATTCAAAAAACATGAACTGACATTCAAAATTACAAGAACTGGCATTCAAAAAATACATTGACACTTAGTTACACACTTACTGGCACTCTATTATACACTAACTGGCACTTCAAAATACATGGACTGGCACTCCAAAACACATACACTGGCATCTAATTACCCAGTCCACAAATGCATCAAATTCTCAAACTGGCACTCAAAACACATAAACTGGTAGTCAAAAAAAACAAACTGGCATTACTTTACACTAGACCGGCACATCAAATACCAAGCATCCAACAAATTTCCAGTAACAAAACTACGCATTCCCCAGTTTATCAAAACTACCCAACAAAAAAATTCCCAAGTGTGTGTAGGTGTGTTGAACGGACTTGGATCTGAAACAGAGGAGAAATTGTCGACGGTTGAAGAGAGGGAGAGAACCGGTGATGCATCGGCTGTTGTTGAGGAGTAAGGTCGTCGCCTGAGAAGGGAACGGTGGGGAAGGCGATTACGGTTTAGTGTTGAGTTCTTGCCGGCGAATGGATTGGTGAGGAAGACGATTAGGGAGAGGACGATTGGTGACTTGGGTCGTTGATTGGATATAGGTCTGGAAGCTTGGTGATGGGCGATTGTAGAGAAGGGATTGGGGCGTTGTTTCGATGCACAGAGAAATGGTGATTGAGGTCGCCGGTGAGTTGAGGTCGCCGGTGAATGAATTTTTGAGAGAGAGAGAGAGCTTGGTGAGAAAGACGGAGAGAATGGAGAGAAGAGATCTCTGTTTACGTTTAGAGAGAGAGAGAAAGATTACGTTTAGAGAGAGAGAGAGAGGTGAGGGCGGGTTCTTAAAACACGTTTTTTGTTAACATAACAAAAAATGCGTTTTTTATAAGTTTTTGGCTTACTTTATTAGTTTTAAAATTTATAGTTATTTTTAAATAAATAAATTAAAATAAGTATTTATTTTATAAGAAAATCTTTCTCAATAAATTTTCATCATTTTGACTAAAAGTTCGTGATAGATTAACAAAGATATTTATGCATTTTTACTACTATACTAAATTTTCTCAAATGTAGACTTTTTGAAATGTCCTTAAAGCATTCAATTCAATGGGAAAGTAACTTATTAAATCCCAATATAAAACATAACTTTGGTATTGGAATAGATTAATAGCGTAAATGGTTTGATTTGTTTCGATATAGGTCGATTACAAACTGAAATACTAATAATTAGTTTGAGAAAATTTCAAATTGAACTGAACAAAAAAAATCAAATTGAATTGTAACAAACTCCTATGGTTTGGTTCAATTTGATTCAAATCGTTATTCAGTTATTTGTTTCAAACCATAATTTATACTGCGTTCACAATTCAGACTATGCTTAAGAACGCAATTCAATTTTGAATTTGTTTATACTTTTTCATGATCACCGAGGAAGAGGGAGGGATGCATGAGTTGACAAGTAAATATCGCAATCCAGATCGTAGTTTCAAATCATAATTTATACTGCGTTCCTAACCACAATTCAGACTATGCTTAAGAATGCAATTCAATTTTGAATTTGTTTATACTTTACGATGATCACCGAGGAAGAGGGAGGGATGCATGAGTTGACGAAGAAAGTCGAGGGAAGAGAGACTAGAGGTAGAGGAAGTGAGAGAACGAAGGAGGAAAACTTATACAATGTCGGAAAGACTTGGTTAGTTATATGTTGAAATAAAGATAACAAATGATGATATTAATATTAAATAAGATTCAAAATGAGAATTAAGATTATTGTGATGTAAAGTAGTTTTTTTTCTTTTATTATTGTTATAACAGTAAATAATAAATATTCTTTGCAAGAAATTTTGTTTCAAAATATTTCTTCACAAATTTTTTCACTAGTCATTTTATATTCATAGAAGTAGGAAGGTTCCTTCATGTTTATTCTTTTCCTTCTCTTCCCATTACCATTATTTCTGCGAATTCAAACAAAATTCCAGAATTTAATGGATTCTTAAGGTCCTGGTTAAGACAAGATATCCTGCAAGAAACAGTCCTCTCGTAGCCCCTACCCATGCCAAAAAAGAAAAAAAAAAAAGAGAGAGAGAGAGAGAGAGAGAGAGTTTTACAGTTAACAGGACATTCCATATGAACTTGTAAATATGCAACCAAGACAATTTTCAAAAAGGACTTCATCATTCATAATTGGAAATACACAAGGATCTAACTGCCTTTCCAAAAGTTGGTAAATAAACTAAATAACTAATTGCAAGTTCAGACACAATAGTACAATTTACTTGAACAAAAATCAACATTCCAGAAGACAACCTACATATCAATTTAAATGTCAATAACATTACTCCCTCTATGTTACATTTTGGTCAAATCATCTACATGAGTTCTTCAATCTTCACTACGTTGTCTAACGTAAAACTTGTCCAAAAAATAAACATAGTGCATCTACTTCTGAAAGTATATAACTGAAACATGTCTTGAACAGGTATGAACAAATATGAAAGGGCAAAAAATAAAATAAAATTAATAGTCCAAGAGACTATTATACAGCAGTGTACGGTACATTTTCACTAACCAGACTCCCATGAGAATGCCCAGAGTTACTATGAAAATGGGCATTTGGTGAAATCATTCACGAAAACCCATATCCAGTTAGTAGGTTTCTTCACCGTACATCAATCTCTCCATCTTGGACTTGAACTAGGAAAAAACCCTGGAGATAAAGGAAATCCATAACCAGGAGACGGAGGAGGCTGAGGTCCAGGACCCAGTAAACCTGTTTGAGGCAAGGAGGAAAAGGAGAAATTCGGAGAAAAAGGTGGAGCATTATGATATCCTGGAGACAGAAAAGCATAAGGTGATCGAGGAGATAACATATTCAAGAAGCCAGTAGGTGATTGTAGAAGGAACTGAGAAGTAGGAGAGGGTAAAGGAGGAGGACCGTTCATTCGAGGGGAGGGAAGAGGAGGAGGGCCATGATGCATTCGCGGGGAAAGTAAAGGAGGACCGTTCATTCTCGGTGATGGAAGAGGAAGGCCATTCATTCTTGGTGATGGAAAAGGAGGCACAGGTGGATAAGGGAGTAATCCAGATGACTGAGGTTGACCTTGAAACTGGGACGGACCATGAGAAGGTCTTGGCTCCGAATCTATAATGGAATGCTGAAGGTAACGCATGTAAGCTGAGATAGGAGACTCCGCCACTGTATTTCCATGACCTTGATCACCAGTATGCATAGGCGGTGGCACCGGAGGACCCTGTTGACCATGTTGACCGAATTGGCCCGATCTAACAAAACTATTGCCATTATTATTGAAAGGAACCATGGGTCTCTGCTGAAGTTGTTGATGCATAACTTGTGGTGGCTGATTATGAATGGGAATTTGGGGGCGATTTATAGGGGTAAGTGGCGGAGGACGAATCTTTTGTAATCGCATACTCGCAGGCTTAGGTGGATTATGGTGAGGTCTAGGGGGTGGCTCCTGGGAATGATGGGAAGGCGAACCGGTGAGTTGCTGAACAATATTACGGAAATCGTTCTTGTTGATATTGTAAACTTGAGGTTGAGATTGTGGCCTAGCAGTGGGGTTACTAAAATTGGGTTGATGTAATGGACTTTTCCTGATGTTTTTCCCAATCTTGTTCACACCCAAATGGTCATTACTGTGCCTATTTCTTGAATAATCCGAGTTATCCATTTCTAGGGTAAAAATCAAATCTTTAAACAAGTATCAGCTACAAAACCTCAAGAAATCCAAACCATTTTGTACCCAGATCGCAAGAGCTCAGATAAACAATAATCTTCGAATTAATAAACTGAACAGATAATTGGAGACAATTGTATGAATAATTCAAAACCCAGTAAGAGGGGAAGAACAAGAACCAAACCTGTTGCTTGGATTTGAAAACCCAGAAACCCTAGATCAAATCAGCTCCAAATTACCACAGCAATTCGATCGAATTGAAGAATAAACGCACAGATTCCGAAACCACGTCACTTCTAAGTCTGAATTTTTCACATACCCTAAAGGTGATAATCTGGATGATTCTCTCTCAAAGAGTCGCAAAATTGGAAACGGAATTAAATTGAGTGGAAAAGATGGGTTACGGATTGACTTTGTGCACTGGGTGTTGAATTTAGGGAGAGAAAGTAAACCCTAGCGTGAAGCAGATGCTATCGTTGAGAGACGGGGAAGAAGGGTTTGGTCAATGGGGGAAAATGAGCTGGAAATTGAAAAGGGGGCAAAACGGAATGATTAGGTTGCGAAGGGAAGAGGGTCCTAACTTGTTCTCATTCTGTGACGATCCCCTTACATTATGTGTGAGAGACAATTTTAGTTAAAGAAAAAAGATTGTTGTACAATTCAAGTGCCAAATCTCTGTATATACAATATGTGTGTTCTATGTGAGACAATAAAGTGTTGTGTGAACAAAAAAGGTGAGAGGGTCAAAGATGATGCAAGGTAAGATTATGGGGGCTTTGGGAATATTTATTTTTTGGTGTGTGAACAAGAAGGGGGAGGGGGTCAAAAGATGATGCAAGGTAAAATTATGGGGGCTTTGGGATTTATTTTTTGAGATGTCAAAATTTTGGGAAAAAATCAGTTTTTCTAAAATTTTGAAAAAACTGGTGTTCAAAAGAGTTGGTCTTATAAAAAACGCGTTTTTTATAGCACTTAGAAAAAACATGTTTTGTGTTTTCACGTTTGTGCCAGTGCCAGTTAAACAAAATGTCAATGTGATAAAGTGTCAGTGCATGTGTAACAAAATGCCAGTGAAAAAAGTGCCAGTACCAATTTAACAAAGTGCCAGTGTAAACTGGCACTTTGTTAAACTGGCACTGTCACTTTTTATACGGGCACTTTTATATACATGAACTGACACTCTTCACACTGGCACTCTGTTACACTAACACTGGCACTTTGTTACACTAACATTTTTGCTGGCTCTCAAAAACACAAGCACTGGCATTCAAAAACACATGCACTAGCATTCAAAAACACATGTATTGGCACTCAAATACACATACACTGGCACTCAAAAACAATGGTAAACATTTTTGCTGGCTTTCAAAAATACAAGCACTGGCACTCATAAACACATGCACTGGCACTCCAAAACACAAGTATTGACACTCCAATACACGTGCACTGGCATCTAAACAAAGCCAAAAATCAATCACGCCAAAATCAATCACCACGCCAAAATCTCCCTCTGCAAGTTGCAATTAACAAGAGAAGATTGCCAAAAAAAAAAAAAAAGCAAAAAAAGCAGGAGAGGACCGAGAGATGGAGGGGGCAGCCATGGATGAGCTTGAATTTCAACAGGTCCTCGCTCTCTTCCCCGTCGTCAGATCTCGTGATTACCACGTACTATTTTTCTCTCCCTCTCCCTCTCCCTCTCCCTCTCTATATCTATGTATGAATTATTCGTCTATTGTGATGGCCTAATTCATACATCTTCATATTTATGCTAATTTGTATGCATCTCTTTTTGGCTTTCTAAATTAATGTTTTCATTTGAAGTTCTCATTAATACTCTTTTTGCATTCCGATTTTGGGGATGGAGTTTGAAGACGCCATTGTTGTTGAATTTGGGGATGAACGGGATTGAGCGCCGCGAGCGAGACGGAAGAGTCGACGTGTTCTAAAAACACGTTTTTTGTTAAGCTTAAAAAAACGCATTTTTTACAAGTTTTTGGCTGTTCAAAATGGTCTGTGACACTTTCATAACTAACTGACTTTTTAAAAAACAGGCTTGACATTTTTGTAAATAACTGAAACTTTTCTTAAAATCATGCAATGACATTTTCGCAAATAACATGACACTTTTTTTTTAATGCACATGACACTTTGTTAACACTAAAACGGATAATAAATGATCAGTTTAACACTATACCTGACACTGAAAAACACTATCATTATATTTAAAGAAGTGTCAGTTAATTAAAAAAAAAAAGTCATTGCGTGTTTTAAATAAAGTTTCAGTTAATTACGAAATTATTACCGCACATTTTTAAAACTAATTTTTCCTCATGTTTGGAAAAAAATGGTTTTTCATAATAACTATTCTTTTGAGAAAATGGAATGTGCAATTTTATTTTAGCTAGAGGGAAGTTAGTTGTGTTGGGCTTGCTGGCCTAAATAGAGTTTAGAATAATCAATGTGGTCCTTTTAAATTTTAATAAAAGAAGTATGGGGTGAGAGGGGCTTCGAACTCAGAAGCTATGAGACCTACGCGCTAGTCAACTGCGCCACCACCCCGAAATGCTTCAAATTTGACGTTTTAAATATGGATTAGTTCCCCTAAGGCCCTCCAAAACCAAATTATATTCCCCATAAAGAAAAGTTTTTTGTAAATTCCTCAGACACCCCTCCGCCTCCTTTGGGCGACCGCCCATCCACATAGGGCGATCGCCCAAGCTCAAATTTTTTTTTTTTTTTTTTTTTTTTTTTTTTTTTTTCAAGCTCAAATTTTTTTTTTTTTTCCCAAGCTCAAAAACTGAAAATTATTATTAAGTCTTATATGAGACTTATTAAAAAGTCTTATAAGAAACGTATAAGACTTTTTAAAAAAGTCTTATATGTAACATATAAGACTTATTTATAACTTAAATAA
The DNA here is from genome assembly GCA_022495995.1 of Adenophora triphylla var. japonica. NCBI lineage: Eukaryota > Viridiplantae > Streptophyta > Magnoliopsida > Asterales > Campanulaceae > Adenophora > Adenophora triphylla. Next base: position 187,587 of record JAFEMH010003559.1, on the reverse strand, counting down.
GACTTTTTTAAAAGACTTGTACAAAAAGTCTTATAAAACTCGCCTAGTAATTTATAAGACTTTTTAAAAAGTCTTATATTTAATAAG
>JAFEMH010003559.1:30000-182500 GCA_022495995.1 Adenophora triphylla var. japonica | reverse complement strand
AATCACCGATATCCAACGCCATGACCAACACCGCCATCCAACGATGTCCATCACCACCGCCCATCATCATTGTTACTAATTCAAAAGAAACCTAGAAAACAAAATAACCAAACACACACACACACAAACATACACGAACACACGCACAAAATTACAAATTCAAAATAATAGATTTATACTTGTATCCATTTGTTTTTACAGATTTACACTTGTATAAAAAAACATACATATCTACTCTCACACACACATAAACCATCAGATCCAACTATGAGAAAGAGAGAGAGGAGTGACAACGGCATCTCTCATGGTGGCCGTTAAGGGTGGTGGCCAGAAAGAGGAAGTGAGGGAGGGGCTTCTGCAACTCATGAGAGAGGGATATGGGGAGAGGGAGTAAGAAGTGAGGGAGGAAAGAGGCAGGGGTAGGTGGTGGTGGAGTGCTGTGGAGGAAAGAGGAAGTGGGGTGGGGGAGTAACTGGATGCCCAAAGGGGAAGTGGGGTGGGTGGTGTTTTTGTGTGAAGGGAAGAGTGTTGGTGAGAAAATGTAGGATAGAGGGGTAGGATTTTTTAAATGGATTTGGTTGGGTAATTGTGAGCCTTTGATGTTAATCAAATGAATGGTTTTGATCAAGTAATAGATAGGTTGAGGTGATCCATGTGAACCTTTAACAACCAATGAGTAGATGATACCTCATAAACTTTTAGTTTTAGTTTATTATTACCAAGGTTCTAAAAAGCGCTAGGCGGGCCATAGGCGGTGGAGTCGGGCCTAAGCGGGGCCTAGGTGGGGCCGAGAAATTAGACAAATTTTGCATATACTCCCTCCGTCCCACTATAGTTGACACCCAAGGGGTGGATTCAAAAACTAAGAAAAAAGAATAAAATAAAAAAAATGTGTGGTAGAAAATGAAGAGAGAGAATGAGTGGGGTAAATAGTAGTGTTGGTTGAATAAATTGAGTGGTGGAAAATGAAGAGAGAGAATGAGTGGTGGGGTAGAGTGAATATAAAAATATAAAAACTTGGTTATTTTTGGAAGGTGTCAAGTATAGTGGGACGGCCCAAAATGAAAAGAAGTGTCAAGTATAGTGGGACGGAGGGAGTATTCCATATAAAACCTTGCCAGTGTTGCCAACAGCAAATCAAATTCATGACCGAACAAAAACAAAGTTATGTACAAAACTACAAATACAATCAACATAATCCAATACCATACCAAGGTTAGAATTCGAGAAAAGGGATAGTAGACTTTAATAATTATTAATTAATACTACAACATTCAGTCATCTGTAAACCAAGCGAACGAAGTTCAACACCCTTCCTATGTTGAGGTTGTCTCAGCTTTCATATGGAAGTCAGCCATGGCTGCATCAGAAGAAAACATGGCACAAAAAGACCTTCACTTCTGAGTTCTGACGCATGTTGTTAACCTGCAAAAAAGAGCACAAACAACCTTGTCAGAAAACTCTATTGGCAACCTAAGTTTAGCCTGCTTATCGCCGGTACGAACAAATGATTTCCAAAAACTTCCCTAAGTTAAGCTCACTTATTTCCACAAATTCAATTATGTTTTTGTAAGCATTCCATTCTGTGTTTCTTTTCACAAACAATCCTCTTTATAATGATTAATGTCCCAAAATACTTCCAGCTTCTCCAACCACTATATCTCAACAGCCTAAAGCAACCTTTCCCCTTTTCCATTCCCACGACGCAAAAAGTATCTATGAAAAACAAAGAGAAAAGATGTCAACTGCCTACTCATCCAAGCACTTGACAGGTACAAATGATTTTAAGATCATCTGCTAGCAATCATTCAACCAACATTGAAGCAAAAAATGAGAGAAACAATTGATGTTAGGGGACTTTTGTAGATACCTTGTTTCATTAAATCATCAATACTAAGTGCTTCGCACAAAACTAGAACTGAATAGGTGTAGAGAGAAAAGAATGTATACCATGAATGGATACCTGCAAAAGTCAAATTTGAGAAGCCAGTACCAATCCCAATCCCTTAGGCTGGTTTCTTTTTCCTGTACAAAAAAAGAGAATACACTGTGTTGGGTATACATACTTTAACCCTCCTAGCTTTAGCTTTAATTTGATTGATACCATAACCTTTTCTCTATTTTCTGGACTTTAGGCTCATATGTAATGAAGCTTAGACTTCAATTTTTTTAGTATAAGTTCATTTTATAGTATATGTTTATTTAGGCTTGAAGACTGGCACAAGACTCATTGGACATGAAGTTTCAGTTCAAGAAGTTTCAAACCGCACGTATGAAACCGCACATGCAAACCGCAGTGTGGAACTCCTACATTGAAACCGCACTTCAAAGAACTGCAGTGAATTCTCATTGATGAAACCGCACTAGCAAAATCGCAGTGTAGTTCCAATTTCAGACTGTACTGTGAAACCTCGTTTGGTGAAACCGCACTGTCTAAACCGCATCATCACCAAACCGCATCTAATGATTGAAGACCTGAAGATGAACCACTTATGACTGTTGGAATCCACGTCAGCAATATCAAAATTAACCACCATATCTTGTCAAGTGACTATGTGTCAGACAGGATCTGCAAGGATCCTGAAAAGGTGATAGATGTCCTTCATACCTTATTTGCAACTGAGGTCTGATCAGCTTCATCTGCAACTTCTGTACAAGGGACAAAAGTGGATTTGTGGACCAATCAGAATGCACCAGTACAGTACTTCAACAGCTGTATCATAACGGCTACTTTCTTAGTGCTTGGGTATAAATATCCCTAATCTTCAACATTTGAAGATTGCTTGAGAAATTGAATTATAGTGAGCTCATAAGAAGATTGAAGCTCTGCCCATAAATATTCAACCCTTTTAATCTTCATCTTCTTCCTTCAAGAAAATATTTCCAGCCCAGAAATGAAGCCTTCATCACTCAAGAATCACTGTGCTCTATATCATATAGATTCAAAGAGCATTGATCTTGTTAAACACACACACACCTCACTTGTTTAATCACATAGATTATTCATTTGAGATACACTGGTTATAGTCTAGGATTTGATCTTCATAGAATAGATTTTAGATCTGAGTTTGAATACTTGTATCGTTGTAATCTCTCTCATACTCAATATAAAATCTAACTCTTAGAAAATTCAAGACTAACCATCTTGGTTGTGGATGTAGATCATTTACGATCGAACTGTAGGTGTTAGTGCCCTAGGCCTATAGAGATAGACTTATTTGTAATGTCATTATTCATTTTATATGAGAGATTATCATTTTGATTATTATATATGTTTGCATGTTTGCTTTAATAATCGTGTCCCTAGTACTTGTGAAGCACTAGTATGAAGTCTAATGGATAATCATGTGATGATTATATGCATGGAGATGCACATTAGATTCATGGGTACTTGTTAGAGAACAAGGTACTGGACTTGACCCATTATGAGATTTATGTCATGGTCGAATGTCATAATTAAATCTCATATAGTCATATCATTGATATCCTTTGACCTGAGATTATCATCGTCTTTCACTCGATGAATATTATGTTTGATATAGTTTAACGTTGTCTTTAACCGGATAACAATAAGGGCTATTATTGGCATGATAGGATTCTTGTTGGGAAGAATGATAAGTCAAGATGGAAATCTGTCCCTCGTAAAGAGAGATGTTTGCTAGGCCACTCGTAAGTAAGATTGATGATGCGCATGGACCCTCAAAACCCAACAGTGGTATCAGAGCCCCGTTCATGATGTTTATTTTAGATAATCATGATAGTTATATAATGTGATTATGTTAATTTTCATGATGAATATGATTTAGAATATGATTTTATATGGGATTTGCTTATGGAAGTAATTGTATATTTTGATATGCCATGATTATGAATTGAATAATATGATTAATGTGATTAATCTAGAATTTGGGTTTTGAAGTATTACTTAGTATATGGGCTGGAAACCAAAAACTTCCCCACAGGCACTTCTTGGAAGTGTGGGATAACATTGGATTACAATGCCACATACTAGTAATTATACATCAAATGTGATTTGTGTTGCATCATTCCATGTTCATAATTATGCTCATATAATTTTCATGAATCAACCTTGCCATGTTAATTGATAAACATGAAAAATTGAATCTTCATTGAAATTTGAGTTTGTTTATGCCACCCATTTTAAACACTTGTGAGTACACAGATAGTTTTATGTAGGCTACGCCATAGCGAGGTACATTAATTCTATCTTTGTATGATCAAGATGAGCAAACGGTGATTGCTATATGTTTAAAATGGTTGAACTCAATTAGGCTATCAAAACAGTTTTGGGCCAAAGGCATAAGATGAGATTGAAACATGTGACATATGAAATCTATAATCTCATAAAGGATCTAAGAGTCATATGTTGATATGATTGATAAATGTTATCTACCTTTTTAGTTTAATTTTGAGCAGTCGTGCCATAGCCAACTTGAAATTAAATTAAAGTTGGGTCTTAGCCTATTAAATTATATTATGCATGATTGTATAAGAAGGTTATATAATTTAGTGGGAGTATTTATGAAATACGTTATTTAAATCTCTTAAATGAAATAGGTACTTATATGTGTTCATATTTGTTGCATATCTTTGTAGATCAATGGCTGTAAACACTAATCAAACTCTGTCACTGCGATCAGTCCTTGAGAAGGACAAGTTAGAAGAGAATGGCAACAACTATGTGGATTGGATCCGCAGTTTGAGAATTGTTCTCAAACAGGAAAGGAAGTTGTACATTCTCGATGGACCCGTTCCACCCGAGCCTGCTGCTAATGCAACTCGAGCTGAAAAGGATCAACATAAGAAGCATATGGATGATTCTATTGATGTTGGTTGCTTGATGCTCGCTACCATGTGTAAGGCCCTTTAGAAGGACCTTGAACACATGGATGCTTATGATTTGGGAAATCATTTAAAGGAAATGTTCCAGTTGCAAGCACGTCAGGAAAGGTTTGACACTATGAAGGCTCTTCATTCATGCAAGATGATTGAAGGACAACCTGTCGGGCCTCATGTGTTGAAAATGAAGGGTCACCTCAAACATCTTGAGAGGCTTGGATATCCTATCCAGTTGGAGCTGGCTACGGATATGATATTGCATTCACTCCCAGAAAGTTATAATCAGTTTGTTATGAATTATAACATGAATGGGATGAATAAATCTCTGTCTAAATTGCATGGGATGCTTAAGAATGCAGAGAACAATATCGCCAAGAAAACCAATAAAGTGTTGATGGTGAATAAAGGAAAGGGGTTCAAGAAAACCAAGGTTAAAGCAAAAGTTGCTAAACCGGAGGCAAAGGTTGCCGTTGTTGAGAAGCCTCAACCCAAATCCCAAAAGGATTTGGTGTGCTACCATTGCAAGGAAACTGGGCATTGGAGGCGTAACTGCAAAGCTTATCAGGAAGGACTGAAGAAGAAGGGCAATGAGATTGCCATGACTTCAGGCATCTATGTGATAGATATTCTACTTTCTACTTCTAGTTCATGGGTATTAGATAACAGCTGTGGATCTCACATTTGCCTAAATGTGCAGGGACTAAAGAATAGAAGGTCGCTCAAAGAGGGTGAAGTAGACCTACGTGTTGGAAATGGAGCAAGAGTTGTTGCATTAGCCGTAGGGACTTATGAAGTCACTTTACCGAGCGGACTAATATTAGTTTTGAATAATTGCTATTATGTTACGGATTTGAGCAGAAACATTATTTCAATTTCTTGTTTAGACAATGAGGGTTACAGTTTTCTTATTGCGAATAAGAAATTTTCCATTTATTTGAATGATATGCTTTACTGTATTGCTCATTCTTTTAATGGCCTTTATGTCTTAGATGTTGAAAATAATGTTGATAATGTCTATCATGTTAATAAGAAATCTAAACCAAATAATGTGAACAACACATTTAAATGGCATTGCCGTCTTGGGCACATAAATGAGAAACGCGTCTCTAAACTCTATAAAGATGGATATTTAGATTCATATGATTATGAATCATATGATGTTTGCAAATCTTGTTTATTGGGCAAGATGACTAAAGCACCTTTTACTAAGAGTAGTGAAAGGGCTAGTGATTTGTTGGCTCTCGTACATACTGATGTATGTGGACCAATGAATAGCATTGTTAGGGGAGGATTTCGGTACTTCATAACGTTCACTGATGACTTATCTAGATATGGCTATGTCTATCTGATGAAGTACAAAAGTGAAGCATTTGAGATATTTAGAATATTTCAAAATGAAGTACAAAATCAACTTGGAAAAATTATTAAAACACTTCGATCCGATCGAGGTGGTGAATATTTAAGCCAAGAATTTGATGATCATCTTAAAAGTTGTGGATTTGTTTCAGAACTTAGTCCACCCGGAACACCACAATGGAATGGTGTATCCGAGAGGAGAAATCGAACTCTATTAGATATGGTTCGATCGATGATGAGTTAAGTTAACCTTCCTATTTCCTTTTGGGGACATGCACTTTGAAGCTTGTTTGCTTTCACACTTAATAAGGTCCCTACTAAATCGGCTCCTAAGACCCCACATGAGATGTGGCATGGAAGAAAACCTAGTTTATTTTTCATGAAGATTTGGGGATGTGAAGCTTATGTAAAGAAATTGGTTTCTGAAAATAAGCTTGCACCCAGATCCGAAAAATGTATTTTCATTGGTTATCCTAAGGAAACGAAAGGATATAAATTTTACAACTGATCCGAGAATAAAGTGTTTGTTGCTCGACATGGTATCTTTCTAGAGAAAGAGTTTCTCTCTAAAGAAACCAGTGGGAGTAAAATTGATCTTGAAGAAATTCAAGAACCCAAAAATGACAAGGAACCAATAGTAGAGACGGAACCAAATTCACAAGATGTTGTGGAGCCGGTTCAAGATACATAAGTTCTTCGCAGATCGGATAGGATACGATCCGAACCTGAGAGATATGGATTTCTCATGACAGAAAGTAATGAAGTAGAAATCATTGAGAATGATGAACCTACTTCCTATCAAGAGGCAATGTCCACTCCTGATTCGGACAAGTGGCTAGGAGCCATGGAATTCGAGATCAAATCCATGTACGATAATCAAGTTTGGAACTTGATTTATCCACCTGAAGGTGTAAAAACCATAGGGTGCAAATGGGTTTTCAAAAGGAAAACCGACATGGATGGGAAGGTACATACTTACAAGGCTAGGCTTGTTGCTAAGGGGTATAGGCAGACTCATGGCGTTGACTATGATGAAACCTTTTCGCCCGTAGCAATGCTTAAGTCTATTAGAATCTTAATTGCCATAGCTGCATATTATGACTATGAGATATGGCAAATGGACGTCAAAACAACGTTTCTTAACGAAAACCTACTTGAGGATGTATACATTAGGGGTGTAAGTGGTTTAGCTCAAACCGCGGTTTGAGATCGAGTCGAGCTAAACCGTGGAGTTTAGCTCGGTTTTTTTATTTAAGTGGTTTAGCTCGGTTTATAAAAATTACAAACCACATGGTTCGGTTTAGCTTGCGGTTTGAGGGTGCCAAGCCAAACCGAGCCGAACCGAGCTAAACCGTTTAGCCATTAAACAGAGCTATGAAACCGAGCTACGAGACCGAGCTATGAGACCGAGCTACGAGGCCGAGCTACGAGACCGAGTTGTGAAACCGAGCTATGAAGTCAAACCAAACCAACATATAAACCATAATCCTGAACATTCATTCCAAATCAAATTAATCCCCACCTTTAATTTATTTCAAAACCCTAAAATGTCTAATATTTGAACACTGCCTCTTTAATCTCAATCTCATTACACAGACATTACTATCCCTTTTCCTTCTCTCTCTCTCTTCCCCTTCTCTCTCTCTTGACTCTTCGGTAGATCTCACTGCCCCTCATCCACCCTCTCCGCCTCAACGTCGCCGCACGTAGATCTCACTGCCCCCTCATCCACCCTCGCCGCCTCGCTCACCCTCGCCACCTCAACATCCGCCTCAACATCGCCTCAACGTCGCTCACTCTCACTGCCCCCTTCTCTCTCTTCTATAGTCGAAGGCGAATTCACATCCGCCTCAACATCGCCTCAACGTCGCTCACTCTCGGCTTTGCCCCCTTTATAGTTAGTAAATTTAAGGGCACAATTCAACATCCATGGCTTCTTGAAGGTTTGTACTCTTCGTTTAACTCTTCTTTTGAGTCCCTTATTAACCTAATTGCTTCCTAAGTCCCAAACAGACGACTTTTTTGTGATTTCTTAGTAAAACTCATTTGGTTGTGCATAAATCCTGCATTGCATTGTTTGTACCACCATTACATCTCTCAAATTTAGTAAAATTTCCCTCTTTTCAGATGTTAGTAGATATAGGAAGTACAGTAGTACTCCCTCGTGCCCAAAATGAATGTCAAATTTTCTTTTTCAAATGTGCTCTTGATGAAAGGGAAAGTTGATTTTTTTAAGAACATTCATTTTGAGACGGAGGTAGTACTATTTATTGGGTTTCTGATTGGTAGTTAATCGTTCGAGAATATTTCACTTTGAAATTGTTTCTTTTTGCTTATGGTGGTATATCGTTTTTGTTAATTCTGTTTTTATGTTAGGATGACTTGATGTGATCTTTTAGGCTGTCCGTGACATTATAGATTCAGTGGCATTGTCACCATGCTGGTGTTTTAGGTGCTTGACTAAGCAGGGATTTACCCTCTCATACTTGGATTTTTGTAAGCTTTAAATATATGTTGGTGGCCATTCAAACCGCGGTTCAAATCGAGCTAAACCGAACCATGATGGTTTAGCTCAGCTCGGTTCGAATTTTTTTATGGTTTAGCTTGGTTTGAAATTTTTTCGAACCGATACTAGCGGTTTAGCTCCTAAATTTGTCCAAACCGAGCTAAACCGAACCATTTACACCCCTAGTATACATGATACAGCCTGAAGGGTTTGTCGATCCAAAGAATTCTAATAAAGTATTTAAGTTGCAGAGATCCATTTATGGATTGAAGCAAGCTTCTAGGAGCTGGAATCTACGTTTTGATGAATCAATCAAAGAGTTTGGCTTCATCAAAAACGAAGATGAGCCTTGTGTGTACAAGAAAATAAGTGGGAGCATAGTGCTATTTCTGGTGTTATATGTCGATGACATCTTGCTCATTGGAAACAATGTTCCTGCACTTGAGACTATTAAGTCCTGGTTAGGAAAATGTTTTTCAATGAAAGATATCGGTGAAGCGGCTTATATCCTTGGTATCAAGATCTATAGAGATAGATCAAGAAGGATGATTGGTTTATGTCAAAGTACATATATTAACAAGGTCCTTAGAAGATTCCGCATGGAAAATTCTAAGAGAGGGAACTTGCCAATGGGACATGGCATTACTCTTAGCAAGACTCATTGTCCTAAGACAAATGATGAGCGAAAGAGGATGAGTGATATTCCATATGCTTCGACAATTGGGTCTATCATGTATGCCATGTTATGTACTAGACCCGATGTCTCGTATGCTCTAAGCGCAACGAGTAGATACCAGTCTGATCCTGGTGAGAATCATTGGATAGCATTCAAGAATATCCTTAAGTACTTGAGAAGAACTAAGGATGTATTCTTGGTATTTGGAGGAATGGAAGATGATCTGGTTGTAAAGGGTTACACAGATGCAAGCTTCCAAACCGACAAGGATGACTTTAGATCGCAGTCTGGGTTCGTGTTTATGCTAAATGGAGGTGCCGTTTGTTGGAAGAGTTCCAAGCAAAGCACTGTTGCTGATTCTACAACCGAAGCCGAATACATAACAGCATCAGATGCGACTAAGGAGGCGGTTTGGATCAAGAAGTTCGTTAGTGACTTAGAAGTCGTTCCGAGTATCACTAACCTGATAGAGCTTTATTGTGATAATAATGGTGCCATTGCCCAAGCAAAAGAACCAAGGTCACATCAACGATCCAAACACATTTTGAGAGGTTTCCACCTCATTCGAGAAATCTGTGAAAGGGAGGACGTCAAGATATGCAAGGTACCTACGAATGACAACATTGCGGACCCTCTCACCAAGCCTTTGCCACAAGCTAAACATGATGGTCATGTTAGGTCCATGGGTATAAGATACATGAATGATTGAGCCTAGTGCAAGTGGGAGACTGTAGGTGTTAGTGCCCTAGGCCTATAGAGATAGACTTATTTGTAATGTCATTATTCATTTTATATGAGAGATTATCATTTTGATTATTATATATGTTTGCATGTTTGCTTTAATAATCGTGTCCCTAGTACTTGTGAAGCACTAGTATAAAGTCTAATGGATAATCATGTGATGATTATATGCATGGAGATGCACATTAGATTCATGGGTACTTGTTAGAGAACAAGGTACTGGACTTGACCCATTATGAGATTTATGTCATGGTCGAATGTCATAATTAAATCTCATATAGTCATATCATTGATATCCTTTTACCTGAGATTATCATCGTCTTCCACTCGATGAATATTATGTTTGATATAGTTTAACGTTGTCTTTAATCGGATAACAATAAGGGCTATTATTGGCATGATAGGATTCTTGTTGGGAAGAATGATAAGTCAAGATGGAAATTTGTCCCTCGTAAAGAGAGATGTTTGCTAGTCCACTCGTAAGTAAGATTGATGATGCGCATGGACCCTCGAAACCCAACACGAACCACTCCAAATCTTGTGTTCTTCATTTCTGCATTTTACCTACTGTTCTTCACTGCTAATTATTTTGCCTTTATCTGTTTGATCTCTTTTACAGTTATCCAAGTTGTGAATTGTGTTTGCAGTTAATCATTTTCAAAACCTCACTTTTCAGTTTTGTAAAACCGCACTGAAAACCGCACCTCTAAACTGCACCTCTAAACCGCATTATAAACTTTGATATTCCGCTGTGCATTTTGTAACTCTACTTGCGGTTTCTAATACACTGCAAGGGGTTTTGTAAGCAAGAGGTTTAGTTTTCAAAAGAGGACAAAAAATTTGTAACGCTGTGCCAGAATAAAACCATATATTACGATTTTTGCAAACTAAAAAGAGGAGTCTATCATTCACCCCCTTCTAGCTGTTTTTCACCCTTGTTGCCACCTTTGGGACCAAAATCTGCAATCTTATTACTTTAAGAAAAGTAGCAGCACCTACCATTTTTCAGCTTATGCTAGTTTAACATTGAATATGGGGAAACACTTCATCTTGTTGGATTTTGATATTCCTTTTTTGGATTTAACCTCGTTAAAAGCATTTTGACACTTAGATTTATCATCATCGAAAGCATTAGGACAAGGCGTAACGTTTCCCTTGATGTGTCCAATATGCTCTTTGATTCTACGAACACCTCCCGACATATTCTTGTTACATAATTTGCATCTAACTTTGTCCAAGTTAGTCGGATTAATTAGCATGCCATATTCCCAACCAGCATCATTTGATTTTTGTTTGGTTGCAAACTCGCTTTGAGTCTCTGAAGAAGGCTGACACTCACTGGGTAAACTTGTAGAAGCACATGAAGATGCCATTTATCTATACAATAAAAAACAATGATAAATAGAGAATCAATATAAAATTTACATCAAATCAAGTAATCAACAATACAAGAGGATTAAATTTTATAGAAGAAATAAAACTCATTAGAAATGATTCATAAGCAGAAAATTATGCATTCATTTTGCTTCAAGATGTTGCATAAACTCATTTAGGCACTAAACAAATTAAATAATTAATTGAGCCAAAGAAATTTCAATAAAGATTGTAGTCTGTGGTGATGAGAACACAAGTATGACTAAAAGATGTTGGTGATTTTAGTATCATCAACTTATTTTATTGTAATGATGATTTACTAGAGATCAATGTGATTCGTATTAGACTCGGATACGAGTAAGGGAAAGTGTGGAGTACACACTCGTTTGAGCTAAAATGAAGTCAACCTCGATAAAGAAGTAAAAGTTAAAGGGTAGCACATTTTGCTGATGTGCTCGGCCGAGCAGAGTCCTTGACTTGGCTGAGCAGAGCATAGCAGATTGGCCAAGTTTCTGGAGAGTCTTGCTCGGCCGAGGCATGTGCCTTGCTCGGTCGAGCAGTATGAACAACACGGCCGTGCAGTTCAAATGACACGGTCGTGCAGCTTGGCAGTATTTCACTAGACATGTGTGCTCGGTCGAGTGAGTCCCTTGACTCGGCCGAGCAGTTCCTGAATAGGTGCCAGTTCAAAATGAAAAGACACATCGCTTGGCTAAAGTCATGTCTTTTGATTGTACCCTTTATCTGATACCTCTCCATCTGTATATATACAGAGATTAATCTCAGTTGTAAATACATGAAAAACACAAGAGTGATACAACAATAACGAAAGCAAATCAATTCTTAAGTTTTAGATTTGTTCTCTTTGCCTAGAAACAAATTGTGTGATTGTCTTATCCCAATAAAGATTTTGTGTAACCCAGGCATTAAGGGTCGAAATACTTTATATGGAAAGTGGATTATACACGATTCAATCACATATCCGGCCTCAGTTTCAAGATCAAGACCCTATATTTCCCCTACAAACGTATAAAGTATTTAGGTGATACTCATAGCTGGTGGAAGTACTTTGAAGGAGATGACGACTAATTTTGGAAAGCTAGACAAATTTGAAGGACAAGATTTCAGGCGTTGGAAAAAGAAGATGCACTTCCTTTTAACTACGTTAAAAGTGGTGTACGTTCTATCTACTCCAATTCCAGAATTGCTGGAAGATGATAACTTGGAAGCCATCAGACGTAGATCGAAGTGGGAGAACGATGACTACATCTGCAGATGACACATATTAAACGGTATGTCTGATTCTCTATTTGACATCTATCAAAATAAGGAATCTGCTAAAGAGTTATGGGATTCTCTTGAATCTAAGTACATGGCAGAGGATGCTTCTAGTAAGAAGTTCCTTGTGAGTAATTTTAATAATTATAAGATGGTCGATTCAAGACCTGTCATGGAACAATTCAATGAACTCCTTAGAATCCTTGGACAATATACACAACATGGGTTGAAGATGGATGAGTCAATATCGGTTTCAAGAGTGATTGATAAGTTTCCTCCCTCCTGGAAGAATTTCAAACACACTTTGAAACATGGTAAAGACGATTTGTCTTTGGTTCAACTTGGTAGTCACTTGCGCATAGAGGAATCTCTTAGGGCGCAAGAGGATGACAAAGGCAAAGGAAAAGAAGTTGCTGGACCCTCGGTCAATATGATTGATGAGGGTGGAAACAATAAAAACAAAGGAAAGAAACGTAGTTTTAAAGACAATGGTTCTGGTCCCAACAAGAAGCCTAAATTGGCATGTTGGAAGTGTGGCAAAACTGGTCACTTTAAGAAGGATTTTCGTGTTGGAAACAACAAGAATGGCGCAAGCGCAAGTGGTTCGGGAAAGGGGTCTAAGGACCATTCTCAAAACCAAGGTCAGATTTTAATACATAGTTGGAATAGATTTATTAAAAATTTTGTTTCACTAATTTCTGAGGCATTTTATGTGCAGGATGATGCTATTGCGTGGTGGATTGATTCCGGTGCCACAACTCATGTTTGTAAAGATCGTTGTTGGTTTAAGACATATGAACCAATGGAAGACGGATCTGTCCTTTACATGGGTGATGACCATTCCGCTCCTATACAAGGAAGAGGAAGCGTGGTGTTGGAATTCAGTTCGGAAAAAACTATTTCTTTGTTTAAATGTTTTATATGTACCTAAACTTCGTAAGAATTTAATTTCTGGTCCTGTCTTGAACAAGTGTGGTTATAAACAAGTTTATGAATCCGATAAGTATATCTTATCAAAGTCGGGTGTATTTGTAGGATTTGGTTATTATAATAATGGAATGTTCATGTTGAATTTAAATAAAATTCCTGTTAACTCTAGTTCTGTTTATATGACTTCCTCTGTTGTTATCAATTCCTCATTATGGCATGCTCGGTTAGGACATGTGCACTATAAAAGAATGCTTGAAATGTCCAAAGATGGTTTGATTCCTGTTATTGATAATAATACGGAAAAGTGTAATACTTACATGTTGACAAAAATCACTAGAAAACCTTTTAAAAGTGTTACAAGGAATTCTATAAAACTTGAATTAATTCATAGTGATTTATGTCATTTTCATGCAACTCCATCTTTAGGCAATAAAAAGTATATTGTCACTTTTATAGATGATGCTTCTAGGTTTTGCTATATTTACTTGCTGCATGCAAAAGATGAAACCCTAGATAAATTTAAAATTTATAAAACTGAAGTTGAACTTCAACTAAATGGCTTGATTAAAACCTTGCGTACGGATAGAGGTGGTGAATATTATGATCCTAAATATTTCCAATCCGTAGGGATAATTCATGAGACTACGGCTCCTTATGTACCACAACAAAATGGTGTGGCTGAAAAGAAGAATAGAACTCTTGAAGAAATGGTTAACGCCATGTTGTCTTACTCGGGCTTGAGTGACGGGTTTTGGGGAGAAGCCATGTTAACGACTTGTCATTTATTGAATAGAGTTCCTAATAAAAGGAACAAGATTACCCCATATGAGCTTTGGTATAAGAAACGACCAAACTTGACATTTTTGCAAGTTTGGGGATGTAGGGCCGTGGTTAGACTTCCGGACCCTAAAAGGAAAAAGTTGGGAGAAAAAGGTATTGACTGCATCTTTGTTGGATATGATGAGCATTCCAAGGCATATAGGTTTTATGTTATAGAACCTAATGAATTCATTTCTATTAACACAATTATAGAATCAAGAGATGCAATCTTTGAAGAGAATCGTTTCTCTTCAATACCTAGACCAAAGGATATTATACCAATGTCGGCTGAATCTCAAATGGATGATCATTCAGTTGAGATACCAAATGAGATACCCGAACCTCGTAAAAGTAAAAGAGTAAGGAAAGCTAAATCATATGGTTCTGATTTTCAATTATATTTAGTTATGGGATCAAGAGATCAAATTGAATCTCAATACTCTTACTGTTATAGTATAGAGGAGGATCCAAGAACCTATGATGAAGCAATAAAATCTCGAGATGCTGGATTTTGGAAAGAAGCAATCGATGATGAGATTAGTTCTATTATGGAAAATAATACATGGGTCTTGTCTGATTTACCACCAGGCTGTAAACCTTTAGGGTGCAAATGGATCTTCAAAAAGAAGATGAAAGTCGATGGAACAGTTGACAAGTTTAAAGCTCGATTGGTAATCCAAGGCTTTACACAAAAGGAAGGGATCGATTATTTCGATACCTATGCACCGGTTGCTCGTATCACTACTATTAGATTACTGATAGCTTTGGCAGCTATTCAAAATCTATTGATCTATCAAATGGATGTCAAAACAACATTTTTAAATGGTGATTTGGAAGAAGAAGTGTATATGAAACAACTTGAAGGATTTGTTATGCCAGGTAATGAGCATAAGGTATGTAAGTTAATTAAGTCATTGTATGGGCTAAAGCAAGCACCTAAACAGTGGCATCAAAAATTTGATGAGGTTGTTTTGTCGAATGGTTTTGTATTAAATCAATCCGAAAAATGTGTATATAGCAGATTTGATGAATCCGCTAAAGGTGTAATCATCTGCCTATATGTAGATGACATGTTGATTTTTGGCACAGACCAAAATGTAGTTAATGAAACTAAGATGTTTTTGTCATCAAAGTTTTCTATGAAGGACATGGGAGAAGCTGACGTAATTCTTGGTATAAAGATTAAACGGATGAACAAGGGAATTGCAATTACACAATCTCATTATATTGAGAAAATTCTCAAGAGGTTTAATTGTGATGATTGTTCTAAAGTTAGTACTCCCATGGATCCTACTGAAAAACTTGTGTCAAACACTGGTAAACCCGTGTCACGGCTCGAATACTCAAAAGCCATAGGCAGTTTGATGTATGCTATGACGGGCACTCGACCTGATATTGCTTATGCAATTGGAAGATTGAGCAGGTTCACTAGTAATCCTAGTAGATAGGATTGGCATGCTATAACAAGGGTGTTCAAGTACTTAAAAGGTACTATGGACTATGGTTTGTGTTATAGTGGACATCCTTCTATATTAGAAGGTTACACAGATGCTAGTTGGATCAACCAAGAAGATTCATCTTCTACTAGTGGTTGGGTGTTCTTACTTGGAGGAGGTGCCATTTCTTGGGCTTCCAAAAAGCAGACATGTATTACGCATTCTACAATGGAATCTGAGTTTGTAGCATTGGTTGCTGCTGGTAAAGAAGCAGAATGGCTTCGAAACTTGGTATATGAGATTCCATTATGGCCAAAACCGATATCACCAATATCTATCCATTGTGATAGTGCAGCTATATTGGCTAGGGCTTATAGTCAAATGTATAATGGCAAGTCTAGACACTTGGGTGTCAGACATAGTATGATTCGGGAGTTAATCATGAATGGGGTGATATCAGTTGAGTTTGTTCGGTCGCAACAAAATTTGGCTGACCACTTGACGAAGGGGTTAGCCAGAGACTTGGTAAATAAGTCTACAATGGGAATGGGATTAAAGTCCATTTAATACTCTAATTGTGAGATACCCAATTCCCTTCTAATACAACGTTAGAAGCTTGAATTCAATGTGGAAAGCTCGCAGTTGGAGATTGGAACACATGTTATTATCTTTCCCAAGGTATGTGTTCAGACCTGCAAGTAATGGTTAGGTTGAAGAATATCTTCTTAATAGTTCCTTTGAAAAATTGCAAATGCAGGTGCAAGATTAAAGGAACTACCTATGTGGACATGAAGTTTTGCCTCTTCAAGAAGCTAGGACTTGTCTTCCTATATGTTCACTATTGGATATGGACACATGGCTTGTACAAGTGTCAAGGTTAAACAAAGAGAATTGTACTGAACTTATGTGTATAGTATCTTCAGGTATTCAGATGAGTTGACGGGTTCAAATGTTAGGACACCCCGATTCTCGAGTATTTGAAATGTGTATTATACTAAGATGAAAATTCAATCGCAAGACATTTTCATTTACGCATTCGTTTGTTTCGTAATTTATAAAGTTTAGTAAATCAAAGGATTACACTAAAATGGAGGGGATTTGTTGGTGATTTTAGTATCAACTTATTTTATTGTAATGATGATTTACTAGAGATCAATGTGATTCGTATTAGACTCGGATACGATTAAGGGAAAGTGTGGAGTACACACTCGTTTGAGCTAAAACGAAGTCAACCTCAATAAAGAAGTAAAAGTTAAAGGGTAGAACATTTTGCTGATGTGCTCGGCAGAGCAGAGTCCTTGACTCGGCCAAGCAGAGCATAGCAGATTGGCCAAGTTTCTGGAGAGTCTTGCTCGGCCGAGGCATGTGCCTTGCTTGGCCGAGCAGTATGAACAACACGGCCGTGCAGTTCAAATGACACGGCCGTGTAGCTTGGCAGAATTTCACTAGACATGTGTGCTCGGCCGAGCGAGTCCCTTGACTCGGCCGAGCAGCTTCCCGAACAGTGCCTCAAAATGAAAAGACACATCGCTTGGCTAAAGTCATGTCTTTTGATTGTACCCTTTATCTGATACCTCTCCATCTGTATATATACAGAGATTGATCTCAGTTGTAAATACATGAAAAATACAAGAGTGATACAACAATAACGAAAGCAAATCAATTCTTAAGTTTTAGATTTGTTCTCTTTGCCTAGAAACAAATTGCGTGATTGTCTTATCCCAATAAAGATTTTGTGTAACCCAGGCATTAAGGGTTGAAATACTTTATACGGAAAGTGGATTGTACACGATTCAATCACATATCCGGCCTCAGTATCAAGATCAAGACCCTATATTTCCCCTACAAAAGATTGCTCCACAATTGCAAAGTAAAGTGAATAAGGGACAAGTAGAAACTACACCCAACCTCATTTCAAAGCAAATGCAGGTAAATGAACATCAAATGGTTGTCAGATTCTGGTACTTTCATGAAAACCAATCTATAGAAAATTGATCAAAAACCTAAACCGACGTCCGACAATAGCTTTAGGCAGATCTTAGTGTCTTTTGATTCAAGTCAATCCCAACAGACTACTTAAAAGTTTCAAGTAATTGAAAGCCCCAAATTTTATTCAAGAGAGAGAGAGAGAAGCTTAATGTTATTGTGTATTCAAGAGAGAGATAGAGAGAGAGCGAGAGAGAGAGAGAGAGAAGCTTACAGTGACGGTGGAGACGGTGGAGAGTGAACGACAAGAGAAGAGATCGTCTCGTCGTCATCAAGAGAGTAGAGAGAGATTGAGCCCAGCCCTAGGTCAATAATCAATATACGGTGCCAAAAGAGAGAGAGAGAGAGTAGCTATTTGTGTTTGTTTTGTTTTGTGGATATTAAAAAGATAAAAATTCAATTAAATCTAAAAAACCCAACCCGTTTCGCCAATACCGCCCAATACGCCTAGTCCGCCCAGCTCGCCTAGCGCCGCCTAACCCCGCCTAGCCCGCCTAGCGCCTTATTCCCCGCCTAGGCATAATTGCGGCGCCCGGCCACCGCCTAGCGCCTAGGCGGCCGCTTAGGCCGCTTTTTAGAACACTGATTATTACTAGTGATATTAGTAATAACACACATTTATAATAAGAATGAAATATAATAATAAATGATAATAATGATACTTAGTTTATATAAAAATTAATAAAAAGTATTTCATAAAAATGATTGCATAATTGGTATAAATACTTACTACTATAATAATAATTAGTAACAATACTTGTTAATAACAATAATAATAATAATTGATAATAATAATAATAATAATAATAATAATAATAATAATAATAATAATAATAATAAATAAAAAGTATATACCTCTATATCATAAACCCTAAATCATATACCTAAACTCTAAAGTATATACCTGTATACCCTAAACCTTATAGTATATACCACTATACGCTAAGCACTAAACCCTAAACCCTATATATCTCATACCCTAACCCCTATACCTTAAATCATATTTATACCCCATACCCTAAACCATAAATCATATACCTAAACTCTAAAGTATATACCCCTATACCCTAAACCTTATAGTATATACACTACAAGAAAGTTAATTATTTACGACAGTCATTTACGGCGGCATACACGGAGGCACCGTATATAACTACTCTTTTACGGCGGTACAAACGGAGCCACCGTATATAACTCAATATATACGACTACCTATGATAACTGCTGTAAATATAAAAAGTATATACGACATCCTTCATTTGCCGACTTATACGAAATACATATATACGGATATTGTATTAAATTTAACATATACGAGGGTTTTGAGCCGCCATATATATTAATATTACGGCGGTTTGCTCGGAGCCGCTGCATATATTACTATATACGGCGGTCTATACGTAGTCGTCGTGTATAGTAAGACCGCAAAATGAAATCTCCCCAATCTTCCCTCTCTATTTTTTGCGCAAAAAAAGAAATTTCCCAAAAGGCGTTTACCCAAACCAACTTCGTCGATCTGAGCCTTAATCAATTTCGTCGATCTGAGCCCTAATCAATTTCGTCGATCTGAACAAGGCGACAAGTTAGTCTACCTCTTTCTCTTTCTCTTTCTCTTGTTCAATTCATACGGCGTTTACCAAAATCTAGGGATTGAGAAATTTCCAAAAACCTAATGAATTTCATCGATGAAGGGAGGCAGTCAAGGGGAGGTGAGACCCTTTTTTCTTCAAGTTTCTTTCATTTTTTAGTATAAAAATAGACCACTACTAGCTAACATATCAAATAGTTTTATTTATCCAAAAAAATTAAAAATAAAATAAAAAAGTAAATGCTATTGTCCGTCTTTTTTTTTTTTCTATTATATACTTTTATTTTTTTTTAAATTCTTAACTCTTTTTATATATTTTTTTGTAAAAAATTTCACTACTAACTAACATCTCAAATAGTTTCATTTATCAAAAAAAAATAAAAATAAAAAAGTAAATGCTATTGTCCGTCTTTTTTTTTTTTTTTTTTTTTTTCTATTATATACTTTCATTTCTTTAAAAATCTTAATTTTTTATATAATTTTTTGTAAAAAAATTCACTACTAACTAACATCTCAAATAGTTTTATTTACACAAAAAGAATTAAAAAAGTAAATGCTATTGTCCGTATCTCTTTTTCCTATTATATGCTTTCATTTCTTTAAAAATTCTTAACTTTTTAATATAATTTTTTGTAAAAAAAATTCACAACCAACTAACATCACAAATAGTTTTATTTATCCAAAGAAAATTAAAAAATTATATATACTATTGTCCGTCCCTCTTCTATTATTTACTTTTATTTCTTTAAAAATTCTTAACTTTTTATATAACTTTTTTATAAAAAAATTAACTACTAACTAACATATCAAATAGTTTCATTTATCCAAAAAAATTAAAAAAATATATATATGCTATTGTCCATCCCTCTTCTATTATATACTTTTATTTCTTTAAAAATTCTTAACTTTTTTTTATATAACTTTTTGTAAAAAAATTCACTACTAACTAACATCTCAAATAGTTTTATTTATCCAAAAATATTTAAAAAAAAATTAAAAAAAATATATATGCTATTGTCCGTCCCTCTTCTATTATATATTTTTATTTCTTTCAAAATTCTTAACTTTTTTTATATAACTTTTGTAAAAAAAATTTACTACTAACTAACATCTCAAATAGTTTTATTTAACAAAAAGAAACTTAAAAAAATATACTATATGCTATTTTCCGTCCCTCTTATATTACATACTTTCATTTCTTTATAAATTCTTAACTTTTTAATATAAATTTTTGTAAAAAAAATCACTACTGCAGTCTTTTCCGACTCCTTCTTTCCGATTTTGGAGGCAGTGTAATTGCAAGTAATCTAGTCGGCAATGGGAAGTAATTCCACCTCTGCCTCCTGTCAGTGTCCACCAAACTGCAGTCTTTTTTGACTCCTTCTCTCCGGTTTTGGAGCAGGCGGCGGGGGTTTGTTGTCGAATCGAGAGATAGTAGCAAGAACAGGACACCCTTGCAAAGGGGAAGAAACCTCAGCATCGAAGTCATCCTAACAGTTCAAGCCCTCAAATGAGCCCACAACAACAACACCGCTCCAGGGGCTGGGGCTGGGCAATTACAAGGCGTGATTGATTATTCTAAGTTTAGGCGTTTGATATGGTTACCGCGTTATCCGCGAACTCCTCCGCCAAAATTTGTGGAATGTGTCAAAAATTGAGATCGGGGTTTTAGATCTAGACAAAGAGAGAGAGAGAGAGAGAGAGAGAGAGAGATAGGAGGAGAAGAGTGCAAAGGAGAAAGTTTGGCACTGTATGTAAGTGAAGGGGAAGGATTCGAGCAACATGATGAAGATGAAGGATTGAATGAAGATGAAGGATTTGAACTTTCTTTGATTTGGGGCATCATGATGAAGTTGAAGAGTGAATTTAAAAATTACAATAATAACCTCATTTGTGTATTGATATAGGTAAGGGTACTTTGGGCATTTTGAAAAATTATTTGACGGTAAGTTGAACGGTAAAGGAGCGAGGGGGGAATTTGATGGTAAAAGTCAACATGTAGGACCAAACGAATTAATTTTTTAGTATAGGGGCCAAATAAATGATTTTTGTAAAGTCGAGGGACCAAATAATTAATTAAATCTTTTAAATTTGTACCATTCCTTTGAAAATATCATAATCAAAGACAATGACGAAATTTTGGAATTTCCGCCGCTATTCAGCGACGGTGGAGGAATATTTTAAAACGATTTGTCTTACCGATGGAGTGCACCGTATCTAATCAACTACGAAAAAGTCTGAAGCTAATCAGTGACAGAGGTTCCGCCGCTATTTAGCAACAGAACATTCTGTCGCTGACCAGCAACGGAGTGTACCGTAGCTAATCAAATACGAAAAATTATGAAGCTAATCAGTTACAGAGGTCCCGCTGCTATTTAGATACAGAAACATCCGTCGTTGACGAGCGATGAAAATATGATATCAGCGACAAAAAATAGGAAAATTCAAAAAATATGCTTTGTTAGCGACGGAAACTTCCGTGTCTGTATACCGATCGAATGTCCATTGCTGGTCAGCGACGGAAATATCAAATCAGCGACGGAGAAGAAAGGATATTCTGAAAATGATGCTTTTCAGTGATGGAATTTAGTGACAGAAATATTTATGTCGCTAATTAAAATCAGCGAGGCCAGTCTGTCACTAGAATCATTTTTCCGTCGCTGTTACCTCCGTTACTATTCACCCAGTTTCTAGTTGTGTAGGTTCCTTGTGTTTTTTCTCATTAGGCATTTTGTCCAAGGTGTGAGTAGTAGGCTACTCGTCTTTTACCATTAGGCATTTTGCCTAATATGCGAGGAGTAGGCTCCTCGTCTTTTTACTCTTAGGCATTTTGCCTAAGGTCCGAGTCGTAGGCTCCTCGTATTTTTACCTTTAGGCATTTCGCCGAAGGTGCGAGAATTAGGCTACTTGACTTTTACCCTTAGAAATTTTGCCTATGGTGCGAGGAGTAGGATTCTCGTCTTTTATCATTAGGCATTTCACCCAAGGTACGAGAAGTAGTCTAGTCGTATTTTTTATCCTTAGGCATTTTGCCCAAGGTGCAAGGAGTAGGCTACTCATATTTTACCATTAGGCATTTCGCCTAAGTTACGAGGAGTAGGCTACTCGTCTTTTACCCTTAGGCATTTCGCATAAGGAGCGAGTAGTAGGTTTCTCGTCTTTTTATCCTTAGGAATTTCGCTTAAGGTGCAAGTAGTAGGCTACTCGTCTTTTTACCATTAGGCATTTTTCCTAAAGTGTGATTAGTAGGCTACTTGTCTTTTACCATTAGGCATTTCGCCAAATGTGCAAGAAGTAGGTTCCTCGTCTTTTTTACCCTTAGGCATTTTGCCTAAGGTGCGAGCAATAGGCTACTCGTCTTTTAGTGTTTTTGTCTTGCTAGTCATGGTCTCTTGATAAAAATTGAATTTATTGACTGAAACTAATTAAATCGAACTGCAATTCTATTCTATTTGTAAATAATAAAAAGACTAAAAATGTCTAATCTACTTTAATTAAAAAACAAACTTAAAACTATTGATAGTATTTTCATAGATGATCAAAATGTCACATATGTTTCAGCTCTTGCCCATCTAGGGTTTTCGTTCTATAGGTCCTTTCTAATGATTTGAGTGATGATGTAGGAAACTTTCTAGTTTGGGAAGAGCTTGTTTTGTTCTGCCTTTATACCTAATTGTAAGTACGCCAATCCAAATTCGCAACCTTTTCAGATGCATTTTAAGTGATAAAATTGCATTTAGGGGCGTTTTGGTAAATTCCCGGTCCGTTTCGAGACTTCCGGGAACTTTTTATAAGTTTCCCGCGAAGGAAGTATTTTTTAGTATTTTTCCCGGACAAAAGGACCTAAAAGGAATAAACTGCTTTGGGCTTTTAAAGAATTAACCCGGAATGTTCCAGAAGCAGGTTTTGGCGCCAGAAACGGTTATGGACGTGGCCCGTCGTGCGACAGCTTGAGGCATGAAATTTGGGAGCAGGAGGTCGTGCGACCAAATAAAGCCATTTTCCCAATTCCCATATAAATACCTAATTTGCGTTCATTTCAAAGGGGCTCTCACATATTTTCACACACAACACACACTGAGATCCACCTTCTCTCTCTAACTTCTCTCTATCCGCAAATCGCCTTGCCCCTCTCCCCGGCGTCTTCTTCTTCTTCCCTAAGCCCAACCATCGTTGCTCCCCAAAAACTGCCATAACCTTCACCCAATTCAATCCCTACTCCGGCCAAACACAAACACCAATTCCCCCATTACACTCGCCGTTAACTGCTCCCAATCCCCCTCAACCGCGACCTAAACCCAACCCCAAGACCACCGCCGTTCCTCAAACGCCAATCAAGCCCTCTCAATCACTACCTCGCTCCCTCTCTCCCTAAACCGATTCCCCTCACCCAAATCGCCAATCGCCAACTCCGCTTCCCCTGTCCTTCCCCAAAACCAACTCGGCGGTAACCTAACCTCTCCAATCCCAAGCCGTTAAACCACCAACGCCGCCCTATTCCAACCCCAAAGCCG
Source organism: Adenophora triphylla var. japonica (assembly GCA_022495995.1). NCBI lineage: Eukaryota > Viridiplantae > Streptophyta > Magnoliopsida > Asterales > Campanulaceae > Adenophora > Adenophora triphylla. The sequence continues at coordinate 158,436 of JAFEMH010003559.1, read as the reverse complement.
TTCACCACCATCGCCCTCTCCCTCTAAATCAGTGACCCAAAACTCCAATCCCAATCCTAACAACAACCGTGACCTTCCCTGTCCAAAACCTCACCGGCAGCAATCCAACTCCATTGCCTTCACCTGTTTGCTATCCCTGAACCGATCCAGAGCCAATTGCCAATTGCCCTTCCCCTGCTTCCAAATCCACTCCGGAACCCAAGTCAAGCTCAACCCGGGAACCGCAAAGTCACACAGGAACTGATTTGCTATTCAATCTGAGTTCGTGAGTTGGTCCGTGAAGCTGAATAGAAGAATTCGATACCTAACTTGGTATCGAATTTGTGGACTACTAGGGTAACGATCCTCTTCTCTCTCTCATTTATTTACTGTTTATTTGCTCCGTTGCAATCTATCACCCGGACTTGATAATTAGACTCTATCCGTCCCCGAATTATCAAGTCCCAACTGCCGATCTCTCTGTTTAATTGCTTTGCTTGGTATTGTTGATATTCATAAATGTGATCGTGTGGGATTTGTTGCTTATTGGCCGAGGGAGTGTGGATCTCCCTATATCCACATCCCCTCGGTCAATCTATTGTATATTCATTGGTATACGAATTGTTTGTATATTGTGATTGGGATTTGATTTGCTCTCGTTGGATCGTGCTTCATCTGTAAGGTTCCTGCAAACGGTAAACATGTGTCACGCGACACATTGTGCCTAGCACGTCCTATGTCACGCGACACATGGTGACCATCTGCAGAGGATCATCCTTTCAGTTGTAATCTGTTGGTCCTCGATGTAAAGTGGGACGTGGCCTCCCAGAGTCAATGGCCTACAAAGTTGTATTCCCCTTTGTTGAGTAATAAAACAAAGTACTATTATTCATTTTAATACATATTTTTGTCATACACACTTTGCACACACATTGGGATGATTTGAATGTTGAACATTGAAAGACTCGTCTGCGGATGAGGCGTGTTGGGTGAACTCTCGGTTCTTCCCAACACGTAACTTGACCCCCGAACCCATTTTATCAAACAAAAAGGTTTTCAATGTTTCCTCTTAAAACGGCGTGGCGACTCCTTTTCTTATTTTTCGGGCGAGCGCACATTCAGTGGCGACTCCGCTGGGGATATGAAACTTGTTTTTCAAAAAGTGGGTCAGACTTTCGTGATTGTTCAACATTCATTCTATTCACTTGTGTGTGCTTTGTTGTGTGACATATTATGTGTTTAAATGCATTTTACGTGCTTTGCTTTATTCCTCTCCCCCTTTGTGTCCCATCCTTGTTGATTGTGTTGCTGATGCTGGGGCTTGAGATATTGCTTTGGTGCTTGGAGAAATTTGAAATTTGTTTTGACTCTTGTTCGTATTCTGGCCATGGGACTTCTTCGTCACGCGACACAATGTGTTTTGGTTGTCTGTGTCACGCGACAAGTGGCCACTGCGCAGGTTGTGAGTTCCGGTTCGTTTGTGATGTGGGCGAGTCCCCATAATTATATTTTGATCATTTGATTGTTATACTACGTGGGCGTGTGTGTGTTATTTTTTCTTTATCACCCCTTTTCATAAAAACACAAAAATAATAAAAAAAATAATAAAAATCTTTTTTCGCAAAATAAAGGAACATAGCCATCCCGCACACTACTTCACGTAGATCTAGAACCCTCGGGTGCAATTGACGGCATCGCGGACGGCCATAAAATTCGCCTACGCTTGAGCGCCTAATGTCAAACCCATTCCCCTAGTGCATTATAGGTGGCACCACACATTTAAACCTCACCCAAACGGTTGGTTTTTGACACACCATTTTCAAATACACTAAAATGAATTGCTTCAAAAAAATTTAATGGACTCTCATACCTTCCCCCAAACCCTAGCACGTGTGGGCATGTTGCCAACGCAACATGGTTTCACGAGAGGACATGTCGTTCCCACGGCATGTTCTAACGAGAGATCATGTCGCTTTGTCAACGTGCACCGACGAGAGGTCATGCCGGATTTTTCCTTGAAATTCTTCAGGAATACCCGTTATGCTGCCCAAATTTCTTCAGAAATTGGGGCTGCTCGTTCGTCCCATAAATGCTTTGGTTTGGATTAGGTACTGTCGCCTATTATTAATTTTGACTCAACGCATTTGATGTATTTCTTGATGATGTGTCGTTAGGTTTCCCCGAGGTCTAGATTATGTGAATAAAGGCTTATCCTTTCCCAACCGACCCTAGGACTTAAAAGACACCGATTTCTACTTGAAGATTAATAAAGTGTTGCACGAGTCCGTCTCCTTCCGTATTCTTCCCTCTCCCGTACCTCCTCAAAGTTCTCTACCCTCCGTCTATACATGCTCTCACCCCTTCACCTTTGCAAAGGTTACGGCAAGTTGGGTGTGCACTCTCGTGCCCGGCGCTCGATTGGTCCATATTTCTGAGGCGGAAGCAGCTCAAGTGCCCGAGTGATCGTCCATCTGATGCAGAATCCAAAATGCTCGGTGCAGAGAAGACTATGGCCCACGAATCTAGAAGTTCATATCCCTTGGGTCAGCGGCAGAGTGCAAAAGGTGTGTCCATCAAGGAGTTGCGAGCTACACTTGAAGATATTCTTCCTTGCAAGCGAGAGGCCCGGGTGCTTGCCCAGATTGCTAAAGATAATGAGGACGACCTATAAATGACAAAGAGATCGAGAAGGGTCCTCACCGCACCAATGGCAACGATGCTCTACGTTGAAGAAGTCAATCAGTCCTCGTAGGGTCTAGAATGTCCACTGTCGGACGTGAGTCTGTCGAGTCCAAGTCGGACCAATTTTGCTTTGCAGTGATAAAAATCTTTGTTTCTCTTCTTGCTAGACTCGAGACATCACTAGCACACCTACGTTACACTCGATTGAAATGGTCTTACTCCAAATGATCGCTTGTGCTGCTCACCGACTAATGCTTTGAAATGACTAATGTTTAAATAGATCGGAGCGAGAAAATCGACTGATATCCCCATCTTGCGCCCCATATGCTCACACATCTTTCATAATCTCGTTGTTCGACGAATTTGCACAGATCTTTCCCAAAGTAAGCTTAAAGCAAGCAATGGAAGCTCAATCTCGTTCAGACTATCCGGTAGGGACTGCGGTTGAAACCTCTCACCCTTAGGAAAACCATCACCTTGCCCTCACTAAACAGATACCCTTTCATTTCAAGATCGGCACATTTTGAAACCCATTTAGCCATCACCCGAAGAAGAGGGACTATCCTTGAGGCTCCCGTGATTCAAAAGAAGAGTGACCGTCTCCAAGCTCAAGAACGGCGGAAAGCAATGATCCCGTCCACAGGGGACTAAGTTTGAAATCCTCCTCTCAAAAAAAAAAAAAAAAAAAAAACAAAAAAAAAAGAAAAGAAAGAAAGCCTAGTCCCTAGCGATCCTCTCGAAAGCGAAAGTTCAAAAGATCTGGTTATTCACTCAAAGGGAGTCTCAGAAGGAATAAAGAGACAGCACGGATGTCCTCTCGCCATTACCTCTAACCAATCCCAAGCCGTCCTCTCGATTTTAGAGGATATTTCCATTACCCTCACCTTTGCCTTTAGCCAAAGCCAAGATTGACCTCTCATCCTTAGAGGCAGCGAAAATGCAATCACAGATTCCCTCACCTTAGAAATCCCAAACACATACCCAAGAGCCAACCTCTCATCTTTAGAGGATCAGCTAGCAAAAAGCCCAGCCGACCTCTCATTTTAAGAGGTCATGATATCCCAAATCACCCGAAGACCGATCGAAATCCCGAAGCCCAGCCGCAGTTACTACCGGATAGCAGTCTCAGTCCAATATCGTCGAGATCTTAAAACAAATTATTGCTTAAAGCGGAGCCAAGTCCATCCCGGCTCAAAAGATTATCAAGCGAAGATTGTGCAAATTCCGTCCGTTCATTCGACATTGTATGTGAGCATATTTCATTTCTCCTTAAAAAACACTTACCGTGGACGTCCCACTGGGGCTTCACATCTGTGTCTCTTAGTGACACTCTAAGAGGACATATTCTTTCAATTCTCAAAATCCTCAAAAGTCCTCACATCCTCGAATTTCAACGTTCATTCTTTTCATTCGGGATAAGCCGAACTACGGCGACCTGAGCTCCTCCTATGGAGGGGAACGTAGGCAACCATAAATGGTTCGGTCGAAATCATAAACAAATCTCAGAAAATCCAGTCTCTTCAAGGACCATGCCCATACACTGTCTATCCTTCCGATTCTCGATATCAGTGGGATTTCTCCTCAGGATTGATAAAAAATATTCACTCATATCGGCTTTTGGCGGTTGAATAACCCGAACATCAATAAAGGGTTTTAAGCAGCTTTGTGATCATCACGAATAAGACAGGTTTTCAAGTGTCTCGACAAGTCTTCTATTTCTACATCATAGGAAGATAGAGCTAAACACCGTTTCGGTCAGCAGGGGCTTCCATACACTTTTCCACACCTTGTGATGCTTATACTCTCCCAAAAGAGTCAAACCTAAAGCGAGAGTGTCATACAGAAATTCGGGATTCATTTCCCACCTTTCGAAAAGATGCGCCCCTGCACGTAAACACTCCCGAGTCTTGTCCAGCGACTGATTGACTACGGTTTGAAATGATGATTTGCCTCTGTGGCCACAAGATGACTCTGCCTGCGATGAAGCTGCATGGAATATCCTCAAGCTGGGGCTTTGGTTAAGGTATCCCCCCGACTCTCCTTATCAGATTCCCTCCAAGATTGTTTTGCCCATCCAACCGGGGCTTCGCCAAGCTGGGATTGCTTTACGCCCCCTTTGCTTGCTTTGTCTCAGATGCGCGATATACTCTGTCCTCACTAGCAATGGACCTGCTGCAATCTATACTCTCGGGAGCGTCCCCGACTTGCCTAGCCGCACCATATCATTTTTCCACCTCGCGGGAGAGGGTCCACCTCATTACAAACACTTTTCATCCCATACACAATCCCTCATAGAGCAACTGATACAGACATATCTGCTCACCAAGCCGTGCAAAACCCTCACTTCCCTATTCTCCCCAGCTGAGATGGACTTGTGCAACCAAAGATTAATAATGCATAAGCAAGAGTCGAATAAAATGCAAAGTGTCTTGAGTGTTGTGTCTCCCCCCGCAGAGTACAATAATCAGGTGATCGTAGTTTGATCGTGAAGACAGCCCCTCGAATCACAATCTTGGACAGGGATTCCAAATCCTGCAGGTGGCAGACCCCGCCTTTATTATCTTCATCGGGACACGACTCATCGGCATCATGCGAAAGAGCTGACGGCCCCGGTCTTCAACGGTGTTTGTCAAAGAAAAGAAAAAAAAGAAAGAAGAGCCCTGCCCTAGAAACTGCACAACAAGGCTCACCGGTCAGAGACGACTCGAGCCTATTTTGCATGATAAACCGAGACAAAGAGTCCGCATCTGTCAATCTCCCCAAAGAACGTCAACAAGTGGTAGCCTCACCCTCAAACAATGATTGTCAAGAAAAGAGCCCCAGTTTGCCCCGATCCCCAAACAATGCTTGCCAGAAGAAAGAAGAGCCCTCCGCGCCTAGAATCCAGAATGATAATGCTCACTTGAACCTCGAAGGCGGCCCTCAGCCAAAGCTGAGGCAAAGAAGCCGTACCTATGTTAGTCTCCCCAGCAGTGCACAACGAGACAAGTGGCCCCAAAGCACCGAGAGGAACCTCGCTCCCCGGCAAGCAAAGTTCCAAGATCGAGTAAAGCACCGAGAGGAACTGCTCCCTGGCAAGCAAAGTTCCCATATCGGTGAAACCAAAAGTCCCAAAAGAAGCCAACTCCCGGAGCGAGAGTCCCCGGCTTACCAGGCAAAAATCGAAAGAAGCCAACTCCCCAGAAAGCAGTGTTCCTGGCTTACTAAGCAAAAGCAACAGAATCAACGGCCCCAGAGCCCACAAAGAAGAAAAGCCTCTCAAGCAGAGCCAAACCAAGAAAAGCCTCTCTAGCGGAGCTCACAAAAAAAGAAAAGCCTCTCTAGCAGAGCACCCAAAGAAGAAAAGCCTCTCAAGCAGAGCCAAAACCCAGAAAAGCCTCTCTAGCGGAGCCCAACCAAAAGAAAAGCCTCTCTAGCGGAGCCCAACCAAAAGAAAAGCCTCTCTAGCGGAGCCCACCAAGAAGAAAAGCCTCTCAAGCAGAGCCAAACCCAAGAAAAGCCTCTCAAGCAGAGCCAAACCCAGAAAAGCCTCTCTAGCGGAGCCCACAAAGAAGAAAAGCCTCTCTAGCGGAGCCCACAAAGGAAAAAGCCTCTCTAGCGGAGCCCACCAAGAAGAAAAGCCTCTCAAGCAGAGCCAAACCCAAGAAAAGCCTCTCAAGCAGAGCCAAACCAAGAAAAAGCCTCTCAGCGAGCCAAACCAAGAAAAGCCTCTCGAGCGAGCCAAACCCAGAAAAGCCTCTCTAGGCGAGCCCACAAAGAAGAAAAGCCTCTAGCGGAGCCCACAAAGGAAAAAGCCTCTCTAGCGGAGCCCACCAAGAAGAAAAGCCTCTCAAGCAGAGCTAAAGCCCAAGAAAAGCCTCTCAAGCGAGACGAACCAAGAAAAGCCTCTCAAGCAGAGCCAAACCAAGAAAAATCCTCTCAAGCGAGAGCCAAACCAAGAAAAGCCTCTCAGCGAGCCAAACCCGGGAAAAGCCTCTCAAGCAGAGCCAAACCAAGAAAAGCCTCTCAAGCAGAGCCAAAATCAAGAAAAGCCTCTCAAGCGGAGCCCAACCAGAAGAAAAGCCTCTCAAGCAGAGCCAAACCAAGAAAAAGCCTCTCAAGCAGAGCCAAAACCAAGAAAAGCCTCTCAAGCAGAGCCAAACCAAGAAAAGCCTCTCAAGCAGAGCCAAACAAAGAAAAAAAGCCTCTCTAGCGGAGCCCACCAAGAAGAAAAGCCTCTCAAGCAGAGCCAAACCCAAGAAAAGCCTCTCTAGCGTAGCACACAAAGAAGAAAAGCCTCTCTAGCACAGCCAAACCAAAGGAAAAAGCCTCTCTAGCGGAGCCCACAAAGAAGAAAAGCCTCTCAAGCAGAGCCAAACCCAAGAAAAGCCTCTCAAGCGGAGCACAACAGAAGTCACAGGTAAGCACAGCAAAGGTATGAAGACACATCTCTACCCCTTTCTTGCTTGTATGTCAGTATTAGTAATTCCGAACTACGATTTGGCTTGATTCCCTTCTTAAAGGGATACGTAGGAATCCTTTCTCAGAAAGGTCCAGCCATAATTTTCACCCTTCTAGCCCATCACCTTATCCCTTGATGCTCATTGGGATTGGGTCTTATTTTATCGACAACCCCACTTTTTCCAAAAGTGACGTTGCCGAGGGGCTCTGTAAGTACGCCAATCCAAATTCGCAACCTTTTCAGATGCATTTTAAGTGATAAAATTGCATTTATGGGCGTTTTGGTAAATTCCCGGTCCGTTCCGAGACTTCCGGGAACTTTTTATAAGTTTCCCGCGAAGGAAGTATTTTTTAGTATTTTTCCCGGACAAAAGGACCTAAAAGGAATAAACTGCTTTGGGCTTTTAAAGAATTAACCCGGAATGTTCCAGAAGCAGGTTTTGGCGCCAGAAACGGTTATGGACGTGGCCCGTTGTGCGACAGCTTGAGGCATGAAATTTGGGAGCAGGAGGTCGTGCGACCAAATAAAACCATTTTCCCAATTCCCATATAAATACCCAATTTGCGTTCATTTCAAAGGGGCTCTCACATATTTTCACACACAACACACACTGAGATCCACCTTCTCTCTCTAACTTCTCTCTATCCGCAAATCGCCTTGCCCCTCTCCCCGGCGTCTTCTTCTTCTTCCACTAAGCTGAACCATCGTTGCTCCCCAAAGCTGCCATAACCTTCACCCAATTCAATCCCTACTCCGGCCAAACACAAACACCAATTCCCCCATTACACTCGCCGTTAACTGCTCCCAATCCCCCTCAACCGCTCCCAATCCCCCTCAACCGCGACCTAAACCCAACCCCAAGACCACCCCCGTTCCTCAAACGCCAATCAAGCCCTCTCAATCACCACCTCGCTCCTCTCTCCCTAAACCGATTCCCTCACCCAAATTGCCAATCGCCAACTCCGCTTCCTGTCCTTCCCCAAAACCAACTCGGCGGTAACCTAACTTCTCCAATCCCAAGCCGTTAAACCACCAACGCCGCCCTATTCCAACCCCAAAGCCGTTCACCACCATCGCCCTCTCCCTCTAAATCAGTGACCCAAAACTCCAATCCCAATCCTAACAACAACCGTGACCTTCCCCTGTCCAAAACCTCACCGGGCAAAGAATCCAACTCCATTGCCTTCACCTGTTTGCTATCCCTGACTCGATCCAGAGCCAATTGCCAATTGCCCTTCCCCTGCTTCCAAATCCACTCCGGAACCCAAGCTGCTCAACCTGGGAACCGCAAAGTCACCTGGAACTGATTTGCTATTCAATCTGAGTTCGTGAGTTGGTCCGTGAAGCTGAATAGAAGAATTCGATACCTAACTTGGTATCGAATTTGTGGACTACTAGGGTAACGATCCTCTTCTCTCTCTCATTTATTTACTGTTTATTTGCTCCGTTGCAATCTATTCCCCGGACTTGATAATTAGACTCTATCCGTCCCCGAATTATCAAGTCCCAACTGCCGATCTCTCTGTTTAATTGCTTTTCTTGGTATTGTTGATATTCATAAATGTGATCGTGTGGGATTTGTTGCTTATTGGCCGAGGGAGTGTGGATCTCCCTATATCCACATCCCCTCGGTCAATCTATTGTATATTCATTGGTATCTGAATTGTTTGTATATTGTGATTGGGATTTGATTTGCTCTCAGTTGGATCTGTGCTTCATCTGTAAGGTTCCTGCAAACGGTAAACATGTGTCACGCGACACATTGTGCCTAGCACGTCCTATGTCACGCGACACATGGTGACCATCTGCAGAGGATCATCCTTTCAGTTGTAATCTGTTGGTCCTCGATGTAAAGTGGGACATGGCCTCCCAGAGTCAATGGCCTACAAAGTTGTATTCCCCTTTATTGAGTAATAAAACAAAGTACTATTATGCATTTTAATACATATTTTTGTCATACACACTTTGCACACACATTGGGATGATTTGAATGTTGAACATTGAAAGACTCGTCTGCGGACGAGGCGTGTTGGGTGAACTCTCGGTTCTTCCCAACACGTAACTTGACCCCCGAACCCATTTTATCAAACAAAAAGGTTTTCAATGTTTCCTCTTAAAACGGCGTGGCGACTCCTTTTCTTATTTTTCGGGCGAGCGCACATTCACTAATGCTTCAATCTTTCTTATTACCCTGTCTTGGAATACTCTTTTATTGATTTTTTTGTCATGTTATGCTTTGATCCTTTTCTTTTAGTTCACCATTCTCATCTGAGCACCTAGTCTTCTCTCATCTACTAGGTCTAGGTCTAGCAGCATATTGACCTTGTTGATTTGTTCGTCATAGATTGAAGTTTTTGTTGTAGGGATAGCCAACTCAACTGGTTCATCTATGTCCTTCAGCTCTCTTTGTCTCAAGTTAGAGTGTGATAAGTTCAAGCTCAATACCATATACCGGTGGTGGATAGGAAGGAGAGGCAGCCCTCGCCCTAGCGGTAAGGAGTAGGAAAGAATAGGAGGGAGGGGGCTTATTAATATATGGTATACTAAAGTAGTTTATAAGAAAGAGATTAGGAAAGAAAGTAGTTTATAAGATAAATAGTAGTTTATAAGAAAGAAAGAAAATAAGAAAGATAGAAATAGGAAATAAAAGAAAGAAAGAAAGAAAGAGAGGAAGAGAGAAACACGTAGTATTACCAGCGATAGCGGTTTCACAGCGGTTAGAGGGGCCCCTAGAGGCCTTACAAGCCTCATAGAGGTCCCCGATATGCTCTTTCGAAAACCCGAATCCTCTCTCTATGGGCCCTAGAGGAGGATTTAACACGTGTATAATTACCATCGAAGGCCCCCGAGTTCTAGCCGATGATGAGATGAGGGGCTATATCTGAGCAGACAAAACTGTATCATTGTTGTCATCCTCATGAATGTCTAGTATCTCAATTTCAACTAGTTCGTTTACGTCATGCAGCTCTCCTTGTCTTAGGTCAGGGTCAGCACCCGGGTTATGGCCGCTGACGAGATAAGGGGCTATATATATGACGGACATAGTTGTATCATCACTGTCTTTCTCATGGATATCTAGTATCATGTGTTCCTTATCTTCTGTTTCAAAAATTAGATTAAGCATAGAACTGGTGCTGGTGGTCTTTACATACTTAGAGATTTTCAGATTTTCCTCTATTATGTCTACCTCCATCGCAGCTTTTCTGTTCCTCATTACATGTTCCAAGAAGTCTTTGGGGGTCGCCCTCACACATCTGATTCCAGCGGGAGTGGGAAACTTAACTCGCTGGCGGGGGAGGGAGACGACCATCCCAAGTTTGTCTTGACTTGTAATGCCTAGGATGGCGTGGTAGTCACTTACCAGGTTCATGACCATGAATGTCACTGTGGCCTCAGCTCAGAAAGGATGCTCTCCAAGCTCCAGTAGTAGGTCAATCGTCCCAACGACATTGACTTTATGGTTGGTGAAGCATTCTAGTCTTCCAGAGTATGGCTTCAGCATGCTATCTGTCAGATTCATCATCTGAAAGGTAGAATAGTATAGAATATCTCTCGAGGCCCCCAATTCTATGAGGAGCCTCTCGGATTCACAATTAGCAATCCTTCCTTTGGTTACCAAAGGTTGTTCACGAGCCGCACAACTTCCAGCTAGTTCGTTAGGGGAGAAGCTGATGACTTCCTCCTCCATATGGATCCAGGCGGGGATGTGGTAGACCTTACTTAGCTCATGTATTTGGTCTTTCAATTTTATATTGGAGACAATATCCTCCCTTATAACATGGAGTTTAGCCCTATGAGGCATGTCTTCCCTTTTATCATCTTCGTCATCGCCATCTTTTCTTTGCTTGTTATCTTTCCTCATAATATAGTGATCGAGTTTCCCTTCATCCACCCATCTCTGGATCATTATTTTAAAGGAGATTCAACTCTCCGTATCATGTCCATGGTCCTTGTGGAAGGCACGGTACTTGGAATTGTCTCGTACATGTTTCGATTTATCACTTAGGTGTCGGGGATCTGGTAGGTTTACCAATTGCATGATCTCCATGATAGGTTTAGTGAGGGGAGTGAAGACCTAGGATTTTTCTGTAGCTCGAGTCCTATTCTTCCCCTTGTAATTACTTCCATTGGAAGCCTAGTTGGTGCCAGTCGCATCTGTCTCCGGTTTTTCAGACCTCTTCTTGCTTTTCTCTTCTGCCATAGCTATGGCGTAAGCCACGTTATACAAATCAGATTTCGACTTAGGCTCCCTGATAGAGAGTTCCTAGATCAATTGTCCAGATGTCAGTCCGGAGTTGAAGCAGTCAATCACCTCCCGGTCATTTAGGCTTTCCTCTATCTGGTCACCTATGAACCTGAAACGGTTGTAATAACTTAGAGTGTTTTCATTTTTTCCCAACTCAATGTTAGCAAAGTCTGGCACTGTGTCTTTTCTTTCTTTTCACAGCTGTTGTAATGTGGTCCATGAACCTGCTACTCATAATTTTCCAACCATCTGTAAGTGCTCCAATTTGAGTTGTTAGCATTTTCGTTAGAAAATTAACGAAAGTCCTAACATTCCTAACATTTCTAACAAATCCTAACTTTTCTAACAAAACAAGGGTAAAGTAGGGATTGCTATTTAAGGTTAAACCAAGAAAAGAATCTTAAAAAAGAAAAGAAATTGTAAAAACCCGAATTGGCAAGCTGAAAAACACAGCCAGTTTGAATATTTTCAAAAATATTCCTTTGGTCCAAAGCTGCTGTTGCATTTAATGAGCGATTACTTATTTGCTTGACTTGTCCGCGCGGATGGAATTGTAAATTCCAGAGGGCTATAAATTGAGCCCTTCAGTCTCAAAAAAAAGGGAGACACAACTTCATTCACAGCAACACCTTGGCGAAAATACTAGAGAAAACAGTGGGAATTCCCTTGAATTGCCACCTTTTTCTCTTGATTATTTTCCCAAATCACACCCACTCACTCTCAAATTCAAAGCTTCAAACACAAACACAAAAGAAGATAGGTATAACCTCCTTCTCCCTACCCTAAATCTCCTTCATCCATGCATGCATTTCAAACTTCAAAAATGTAGTTTGTTCATCAACTTGTTGTTCATACTTGCTTGACCTAAAAATGTAGTCACCTTGGAATAAATTTCCATGGATGACCATTTAAAAGGTACAAATTACTTCTTACTCACTTAAAAGTTTTCTTCCTCAAAATCATTCACTCAAAAGTGTTTTCCAAAATCATTTTCATACATAAAATCTTGATTTAAAAGTCAAATCTCTCCTTCCCAAGCAAATGAAGTGCTTTAAGTCCTAATGTACCCTAAGGATGGTTTGATATAGTAGATCACCACTAAAATGTCTAGTGATCACTAATCAAATCCTAAGGAAATGGGGACAAAGCATGGATGCAAACCCCTTTTTAAATCACATCTTCCTTCAAGAACATCTTGCTGTCCAGAAGCATTGTTCTAAGACCTCAGTCCATTGTCTAATTTTTTGGACATAGAAGAACTTGGAATTGGGTGTTTACTACAAAATACTTTTTGTATCCAACATCCAGAGCTTTCCAGACATATTTTTACTTTATTTTTTGCGTGAGTATAACTCCCTTTTCCAAATTATTTTCTAAAAGTCAGTTTATCAGTCTCTGGAAATCCAGATTTCATATCTGTGATTTCCAGAAGGTTTTGGTCCATCAAATCATCTCCAAATGGAAAATACTTTTTCAGAAACCTTATTTAAGATTTTTTGAACAACTTTAATTCTCGGACTTTCCCCAGATTTTGAAGTTTTAAAGCTCTTAAATCCATTTTAAAATCAAGTGTCCACTGCCTTTTTCATTCTGGCAGAATTGATTTCCAACTTCAATAAATATTTTGAGTACCAAAACTCAACCCTAAAATCCTACCAAAAATCATGGGACTTGTTTAATGTCTTAAAAATAGTTCCCAATTTTTATTTTTCTCAGTTTGAATTTATTTTGGCCAAAGTAACACACACACACACAAATGGTTTTTAAGCTTGGAAGACTCGTTTTACGAGGCATTCCGGGTGAACACTAACGTTCTTCCCGACGTGTAACGTGACCTCCGAACCCAAATCTCTCATTTCGGGCATTTTTCAAAGTTTTGGCCCTTAAAACAAAAATGGCGTGGCGACTCCGTGTTATTGATTTTTCAAAAGAAGAAAAATCTATTTCCGGTGGCACATTCGGTACAGTGGCGACTCCGCTGGGGAAAAAATAAGTTCTATCTTTTCAAAAAAAAAAAACTTTTGTGGGTCAAGCTTTCGTCCCGGCATTTGAAACCTTTTGTTGTGTGTGTGTTGATTTTTCACATTTTCGTGTTGTTTTGGTCGCCTCGGAAAAGTCAAAATTTTGACTATCGGACCCGTTGCCTTGAATTTTGAATTATGTACTTATGTGTTCATTTACTTTCAAAAAAAAAAAAAGATTTCCAAAAAAAAAGATTTTCAAAAATATTTCAAAAAAAAAAAATTCAAAAAAAAAAAAATCATTTTTTGCATGCATCATACTTTTTAAGACACATGAGAAAATTTCTATTTTACTCAGAAAAAGAAGATAGACTGCTTGCACACTACGCGCACTTGGCCTTACACTGCACACTACGTCCTTAACCCGGGAAAATCCCAGTAGCAGTCCGTTTGGCCTTATTACGCCTCTCGGTGCGAGCACGGGACTACCCAAACATCCCATGGAGCCTCGTGTCGACCCTGCACTTGTCCGTGACACACTTTGTCCGAGACCCGGTTGGTTTTTAGTTTGGTCTGTGTCATGCCACATGCGTGTATAGACCTTTCCTTTCAAGCCTTAGTCGGCCTACCAAGTCAATATCTTTCGGGACCCTAATCGGTCGAAGTCTGTGGTTTTCCGTCACGGGCTTTGACCGGATATTGGCAGGCGCCTTGACTTTGACTACGGCTGGCACAAATTATACACTGACTCCCAGCATGACACTGAGTCATCAAGAATTAACGATCATTCCATGCCTAATTACGGCCTAAATGACGACGATCAAGATCAATTGCGGACATTTATCAGTCCAAATCATGCCGACTTTTTTGTCGAGCCCTCGGACATGATCTTGACCTTTGACGTCAGCTTTGTCCGTAATTTACATCGAATTCTCGTTAAGACTCGATTACCCGCCAGACTTTAGGATCGTTTTTTTCGGTCGGTGGGACCCGCTTGCCCTATAGGACCCTCGCCCGGGGCTGTCCGCCCTGGGAAGTCGAAATACAGGTGGAATACGAGGGGCTTATAGACGTAGTGATGGGGCCCAGCGATCCGGGATCGAGTAGTTTGCGAAAAAGAAGAGCAATCTTTTCCAACCACTTAGGTTAATAAAACATGTTTTAAGTAAACAAGAACAAATAACTCATGTTGCATGAGCCCAAAGCCCAAACACCTACCCTCCTTCATTCCCAGACATCTGAACCCTCGTGTCTTTCCCCCCGCGGCTCCGCACAAAGCTTGGTTTCGGGCCCCGGGTCCCCGTTTGATCGGTTGGGAAGAGTCAGCGCATCATCGGCTTCACCGTTTGTTCCGACTCGGGTTTCGGAATGTACGCATCGGTTGGTAATGATGGGGACAACACCACTCCGCCTCACGGAATCCCTCGAACAGAGACCATTGGGTCCGGTTGATAGAGCAGATGAGACTCCGACATGAAGCTCAAATCGACAACCTTCTGGAGGCCTTTAGGAGCCACGGTTTGGTCGCCAGTCCCAATCCCGATGGTACTTTTACCATAAAGATGGAAGAAAATCCTCCCCCACTCTCAATAGTCCCGGATATGTCAAGATGCCTCCACCAGATTCCTATGTATCCACCGCCGAAACTCCTGCCCGTCGATTGACAGGCCAGCTAGCCCCTAAGCAGCAATTCAAAGTACCGCCATTCCAACAGCAGTCAGGGATGAAACAGTTCGGCATGCCGTCAGGTGTCCCCTCTCAGAGTGATACCGATCCCGCAGAAATCAGTAAGGGGAACGGAGATTGGGAAACAACGGAGGAAATATGGTTAGCCATCAGGGCTCTTGAAGAACGTCAGAATAAACAGCAGACCTGGATCGAAGAGGCCACACGTCATTCCGGAACATTGACAGTCCCCCAACTAACTGGGGCTCCCCTAAAGGACAAATATGTTCCTGTTTTTCCGGCTCCTAATGCCTCTCGTTACTCGGCAGAATCCGACCCTTTGCTCCCCAATGAGCCCAACAGCCAGTCTCCCCAGATTAGTCCAACTCAGAGTCATTCTAGCACAGCTCAAACCGAGTTCCCAAACCCGCCGCCAGTTGTTGAGCACATTTGGTGGGATATACGTGGCTTGCCTCGGCTTGTCTTGAAAGGGACTACCAGGATTGGATAAACGAGGACCGTCCCCCTAAGAAGAAGAAAGCTTCCTCCCAGCAAAAATTGAAAGAAAGGTTCCAAGCTGGGGATACCAGTGTAGGTACACTCGGAGAGCCATCCGGAGGGTTCGATTACTACGTACTCTACTCCAGCCAGTCCTCCCTTCCTTCAGACCATGCCACTTCCGAGCAAACAAAGGTGGGAAAACTGAAAAGTCCTGCTAACAACAAAGTTCGGACCTTGGGACACCGAGTACCTCGGATGCAGGAAATTTCTTGCCGGTCGAAGCCTAATCCCTGCGGGATCGACGAGTTCAATTTGTCCGGCTTCCAAGCACGTGCCGGCAAAGAAAGATCAAAACCGGTTTGGCGCTCGCACTCAATCAATATGCTTGACCAAGGGTGGCAACCGCTACAAACGGCCTCGACACAACCACGAGGCTTCGGCAAAAGCTTTACCTCGCAAAGAAAGACGGAAACGAGATGGTTTGATGGCTCTCTTTCTCCGAGATAAAGACCAAATCTACGATCCCGGCGTATGGTAGTATGATCACCTTCTGCGACGAAGACCTGCCAAGAGATGCCTCCGAACACAACGAAGCCATGTACATCACTCTCCGGCTCAACACCGTATCACTCCCCGGAGTATTGGTGGACAACGGATCAGCCGTTAACGTCCTTCCTCTCAGCATGATGCGGGCCCTACGCATCAATGAAAGGTACGTGATCCCATCTACCCGGACTATCAAGGCCTACGACGGCACGTCTCGTCCCATCTTGGGGATGGTGACTCTGGAGCTCTGGTTCGAAACCCAAATGGTGCCAGCAAAATTCCACGTAATGGACATTCAGTCCGAATTCACAGCTCTGTTAGGACGCCCCTGGCTACATCACATGAAAGCCATAGCTTCCACCCTCCATCAATGTGTCAAATTCATTAATCGGCAGGGAGATCTTGAAGTCATCCGAGGGGATAGTTTCCTCATAGGGAACGAAGCCGAGACAGTAGCCAAGCGTGCTCGCAGCCAGACACCGGGGCTACATCCCTCAAATCGATCAAGGGACTATCGAGGCAAGTCTCATCAGAATCCTTCAGAGTTCAGCGATGCTAACTATGTCAGCTTACTCGAGGAGGTAGATCCTGAAATAGTCCGATACGTCAAGTTCAATTTCCGCTTCCAACATTTGGAGCGGGCGGAAAGAAACACTGAGCATCGCCATGATGCGGGCACATAAACCCCCGGTCTCCAATCAAAGATTTGTCAGCATTCTTCAAGTCAACTCTCCGGCCCCGCCATGTAAGGAAATCTTTGTGGTAAAGGTCGACAAGCACCGTCATACTCGTATTGAATGCATGACAGTTGTGTGGGATGTCTTACAAGAGGAATTACCCACCAAACCCTTCCTCTCGAGTATGGGGCATGAGGTTTTCTTAGCAGCTCCAGCAGCACAGCAAGGTTCAAGACGTCCTTATGTCTGGATTGAGCAATCAGACGACAACAAATCAGGACTCTCCAGGGTCGAGGATGCGGCGTATCCGCAAGCAGATCCTTACATTCATATGCTCAGTTTTGAGGATGGTACCAGCCCCGATCTGATCGACTTTGGTTCAGTCAAAGAGATGATAGCAATGATTGAGAAAGGAGGTCAGAAACAGCACAATTCCCGAGTCATGAGGCCACTGACAGCAATGCCATTGAAGAATTGGGAAACTCTCTCAGGCCCCTCCGCGACCAAAGAAGAAATGATCACCAAGCTTGGATTAGTCCCCCGTCCCTTTGTGTCAACCTATGCAAAGTCTTCCGAGTCTCTCATCGTTGAGTTTGAGTCTCTCGAGTCATCCGATGGCCTCACGCCTGAAGACTACGAAATTGTAGCCAATGCTGTATTTCCCTTTGTTCTCATTGAAATGATAGACCTTTCTGAGTATCCCCTAATTGCCACTTTAACTAATGATAAATTAACTAATAATCTAAAAACAGTTAATAATGATTCACTAGATAAAGAAGAAGACACATTAAACGAACAATATATCAAAGAAATCTTTAAGCAGGTTGTTCGGAAAGAGGAAAATCGAGCCTAAGCTGCCGAAGAGGTTTTGACAAGTGTGAATCTGGGAACTGCGGAAGAGCCTAAAGAGACGCTTGATTGGTAGTTTCTTCGAGGAAGCGAAAAGGATGCTCGATTGAGATGCTAAGAGAATTTGTGGATGTGTTTGCATGGTCCTATAAAGATATGCCGGGCCTCGACCCTTCCATAGTTGAACAGAATACCGCTCGACCCGGAAGTCAAGCCGGTAAAGCAAAAGTTGAGAAGAATTAAGCCCGAGTGGTCTCTGCGGTGAAAGAGGAAATCGAAAAGATGCTCGGAGCGGGGTTCATCGGGGTCATTGAATATCCTACATGGCTTTCCAACATAGTAACGGTGACCAAGGCCAACGGGAAAATCCGATCTTTGCGTAGATTTCGAGACTTGAACAAAGCTAGTCCAAAAGACGATTTCCCCACCAAACATCGACATCCTGGTGGATTCCACGGCCAACCATGAGGTTAAATCCTTCGTTGACGGTTTTGCGGTTATAACCAAATCAAAATGGCGGAAGAAGATCAAGCCAAGACGGCCTTCACAACCCCTTGGGGCACATGCGCTACACGGTCATGCCATTCGGACTAAAGAATCTTTGGGGCTACATACCGGAAGGGCGGCTACGGCCCTATTCCATGACATGATCCACAAAGAAATTGAGGTCTATGTGGACGACATGATAATACACTCCAAAGGGTCGAGATGGCCGACACTTTGTTGACCTAAGAAAATTCTTCGGCCGCCTCAGAGACCACGGCATGAGGCCGAATCCGGCCAAATGCACCTTCGGTGTAAGACGAGGCAAGGTGCTAGGATATATGGTGACGGAATGGGGAATTGAAGTAGACCCCGGAAAATCAAGGCCATAGTCGAGAATGAAACCACGGACGGCGACAGTAAAATCCTTCATGGGAAGGCGCAATACATAAGCCGTTTTGTAAATCGGTGACCTCGATCTGCGAGCCAATCTTCAAGTTGATGAGGAAAAGTGCCTACACAGAATGGACTCGAGGAATGCCGGCTCGCTTTTGAAGAGATCAAAGCATACCTTGTGAATCCCACAGATTCTTTGCCCGCCACATCGGCAAAAGCCCTTTGTTGCTATATCTAAGCTGTCACGGATACGGCAATTGGGGCTATGTTAGCTCAAGAAAAGAAAGATTCTAAGGTCGAAAACGCCATCTATTTCGTAGCGAAAGCTTCGGGAGCGAACTCAATTACTCTGCTTGTGAAAAGACTTGCGCGGGCACAGTGCAGGTAGTGGGAAAGGCTGAAACACTACATGCAGTCTCACCCGATACATTTCGTCTCAAAGATAGACCCCATTAAATATCTATTCGACAAGCCTTCCATATCCATGAGGTTGGCAAAATGGTCGTTCTTTTTGGCTGAATACGACATTACATACGTGACGAGGAAATCCGTGAAAGGGCGTATAATGGCAGAACAGTTGGCCAATTTCCCAAGTGATGAGTCAGAGGACACGAACCTCAATTCCCCGATGATGGAATCTTTGCTCTAGAAGGAGAAAATCGCGGCAACTCTTCTTCGATGGGGCGTCAAACAAAAGGGGAACGGAATAGGAATGCTTACAGTCGATCCCTGCTTGATGAACACACTCCCATAGCAGTAAGGTTGAACTTTGAGGTCACCAACAACGCTGCTGAATATGAAGCTTGCATAGCCGGGTTGGAGGCCGCGCTCAAAAGAAATATCAAAGAGTTAGAAGTATATGGTGACTCTGCCCTCATCATCAATCAAGTCTCTAACAAGTGGAAGACCGTGGACCGGGTGCGAAGTATCACACTTATATGGAAGAGCTAGTGACTCAATTCAAAGAAATCGGCTTCCATTACACCTTGCCGAGAGATCGCAACGGGTTCGCGAGATGCTGCCGCAACACTAGCCTCTCTTGTTGAAATACACGAAGGAAAATCTGTCAAACCATTCGAGTCGGGAGAAGAGAACCCCGCTTATTGCTTTGAAATCGAAGCGGAGGCCGAAGCGCGGTGATCCATGGTATACCCAGATCTATCAGTACTTGAAGAATGGTGAAGCCTCTTTCAAAAATGAAGATGGGTAATATAAAGAAGGAATCAAAGCAAAAAGCCTCTCGGCCACAGGCGACTCGCCTCCCACTATGTTCTTTTGGGAAACATGTTTGTACAAGAAGCGTTATCGAGGCCCCCTCTGCGATGTATCGGCAAACAAGAGGCTATCGGACTCATGAAAGAAGTACATGGTGGTACCTGCGGCCCCCATATGAATGCTCGGGCTCTAATGCAAATCATACTAAGAATGGGATACTTTTGGATCTCCATGGAAACCCGGCATCCGGTTCGTCAAAAGGCTGCGACAAATGCCAGCGGTACTCAAATCTCAATCATTTGCCTCCTCATGAGTTATACTGCATGACAACCCCTTGGCCTTTCGTCACTTGGGGAATTGATGTCATAGGCAAAATCACACCACCAGGCAGCAACGACCACGAATTCGTCCTGGTAGCAGTAGACTATTTCACCAAATGGGTTGAAGCCAAGTCCTACAAAGTCCTCAACTCAAAGAAAGTAGCCCTCTTCATCAAAGAGAACATCATATGCGAGATACGGGTTGCCGGCGAAATCATCTCGGATAATGGATCCCACTTTGAAGGGGAATGCGACAGGCTGCTAGCAGAATTCAGAATAACCCGTCACAAGTCATCTCCTTATAGGCCCCAAACCAACGGAGCCGTTGAAGCAGCAAACAAGACCTTGGAAAACATCATTCGGAAAATGGCTGTCCGAGGTCGAGATTGGCCCGAGAAGCTACACCTTGCTCTCTGGGGCTACAGAACATCCGTCAGAACGGCAACCGGGGAAACACCGTTTGCTCTCACCTACGGAATGGAAGCCGTACTCCCAATCGAGCTAGAAATCCCCTCACTCAGGTGTCTTTGTTGGAAAGTCAAATCAACGAGGTCGAATGGCTCGAGTCGCCATGATGAGTTGGCCTGCTAGATGAACGCCGATTGAAAGCCATGGAACATATCCGAGCTTACCAAGGAAGAATGGCGAGCCTTCGATAAGAAAGTAAAACATCGGGAGATCGAGGAAGGTGATCTCGTTTTGAAAGAGAAGCCCCGATCCGCATCAACCCGCTTGGCAAATGGGAGCCTGTTTGGGTCGGGCCATATGTCGTCCGAAAATCTTCTCGGAGGAGCCATGCAACTTGCGGACCTCGACGGAAATCCTTTTGTACACCCGGTGAATGGCGACAAGGCTGCGAGATACTACGCGTAGAACACTGGGTCAAAACAAAAAAAAAACAACAAAAAAAATATATCAAAAAAAAATAGTGCTAAAAGAGTAATACCCAACTAGGTTGAAGACCCGAAAAGGGCGGCCTAGGTAAAAAACAGGGTTGCACCAAAAAAAAAAAAAAAAAAAAAAAAAAAAAAAAACAAAAAAAAAATTTTAACCGGGTCGAACTACGGAGATCTGAGCCCTTTAGTCTGAAGGGAACGTAGGCAGCCGGAAACGGTTCGGTCTAAAACACAAATAAAAGTCATACTTTGTCCTCGACACATTGATCAGACCATGAAAGTGTCTTGAAAAACTCTAAAGCAATTCACATATTCATTACAGTTAAAAACTTTTTGATGAGTCTAAGCTCGGTTCATTCCTACGACTTACAACCTGCTAAAAGAAACTAAGATACATAATTCAACTAATGTATGCGCTACGACAAGAAAGGGATACTCGGAAAACCTCAAGGTCACTCCAAGCCACTCGTACAGGCTTCTCCCCTCTTCTTCCCTCCTCTTCGGGTCTTCTTCTTCTGCACTGGAAAAATGTCGGTCTGCCGCCTACCAAGCTCTGGTGTAGGGACAGGATCTATCAAACCCGCATCTGTCAGGGCCTTAGTAGCCCTAGCCTCATTTCTCATCGCCTGTAGCCGAGCTGGTAACATAGGAATCCTCCTCTCCTGTCTCTTGACATAAGCCTCATAGTCGCTCACGGCATCCCCGCTCCTATCATGAGGGTTGGCCCTCGCCTCGGCCCTCCTCCTCTCTGAAATCGTCAGGTCCTCCACACCAACAATGGCCTCACGCCGTCTCAAAATAGCCACCTAAGTCTCCCCCAAATGCATCTCGTACCAATCCAAGTACCAAGTGGTCAGAAATATGTGTCCCGGACGCTTGAGGATAACCCTAGGAGGAAAGACGTCATACCTCCATGCTCGGGAAAGAAATGGGAATATAGAAGGATCATCCATCGAAGTAGAAGTCACCACCCTGGTAGCTATATCCTCAAAGCCCTCCAAAGGAGTCTGCTCCAAGCCAAAGCGTCCTCGAGAACCGAGCGGAATGTAAAGCTGGGTGAGAAAGCCCCGGAAGCAGAACCACATGAGACCCATCCTGAAGAACTCTCCGAGTCTCTATCCGCCAATGAGGCACCGACCACCTGATGTCCGCGGTCTGGCGAAAAGCCATCCAACGCTTCCATGAGCCCTGATCATCAAGATCCATGGTAACCCCTCTCCTGGCAAATGTCCAAGGTTTGACCGCATCGGAAGTTTCGCGAAGGACCCCCAGGCGCTCCATCAGCCACATAGTCAAAAGAAACGGGCTGCCCCCATGCATATACCGCCTCCCGGTAGCCAACCTGTCGAGAGCATGAAGGGTCTCTCCCAGGATCAAGGGCACAACATCCCGGCCCGAACGACAGTGTACAACCACATCCAGCAAAGCTCGATGACAGATCCCAAAAGAGTAAACCATGAACAAGGTCCCAAACATACAGAGTGCAAAAGCATCCCAATAGGCATCATCAATCAACCCTAAACCCCTAAATCTATCAGGAAGACCAGAAATGTCAAAGTGATCGGGACCACGGATCATACCTTGTGCTTCCTCCGGGGAAAGATGAAGAAGGTTGCACAACCTATCAACGAAAGAAGCCCCTCCGGGCAAAGGAATCGCGATCTCCTCCACCTCGGGACCACCAAGCAAAGCCCGGAATTCTTCAACAGTCGGGACCATTTCATTGTAAGAAAAGCAAAAGACATGCCTTCTAGTATCCCAAAATGAAGAAGAAGCCCTCAAGAGATCATAGTCCGGAACCAATTCTTTGAGAGACCATAAACACTTTATCTTGTACCTTTCTTCAAAGAATGATCTTCTCTCGTGCATAATCTCCCTACACCACTCCTTGAACTTTTCAAAGAACAACATTTGCCTTTCTTTGGATAATTTTAGAGAGTTTTTGGTCATTTCCATGGCTTTTCTCTCTTCTCTCCCGAAATTCCAGTGAGTTTGAACTGGAGAAGAAGAAGTTTCAATGATATTTATGGTCCAAACCAGATCCAACCACCGAAATAAATGAAACACCGAGATGTCACCCCTATCGCGCGGATGATAATGTCACCACCGGAAAAAAAATCTGCGGCGGTTTAAGCTGGCACCACGCGGAAGGAATATTTCATCCCAGTGCTCGAAACTGTGCAAAACTTTGTCCAAACAGTTCATATACCAAACATTCACACCCTTGCCAAGAAACCGGGCTCATGCAACATTTGTATTCATAATAGATAAAAAAAAAAGTAGATTATTACATTCCAAAAAAAAAAAAGTGTGTGCATGAAAAATAAAAGTGTATCTGTCTAAATAGGTACAATCCCAGAATCAATCAAAAATAATCAGTCAGAATCCTCAGTGGCTGGCCCTTTCCCCCGGTCCCTCTTGCGACTCGGACCCGCCTCCTCAGTAGCCATGAATATCTCGGGCTCGGAATCGTCATCCTCGTCTCCAGAGAGAGGCTTGCCTGGATCAACCGGTACGCCACAATAAGGCAAGCCGAGATCCGCAAAGAAGTCATATCCAAACGTGAACACGTCGGACTCCTGGACATGCAAAGAAGACCCACCGTGATGCCAAACGTGCCCCTGCCCATGCAAATCCCCGAGGATGACGTGGTTCGGAGGAAGCTCCATGCCGGGATCTATGAGAGGAGAAAGAGGAGTCTCGGTAGAATGCTCCGAAGGAATAGGGGAAGTCTCCCGCTCTACAGGCGCCGGCTGTGCCCGTCTAGCTCTGCCCTGAGCAGCCCCACAGGCAACCATCCTCCTAAGGAACCTCTTGGCCCCGATCACCTGCTTCGTCAGCTTCTCCACAACCACAGTCGGGAACTGCACGGAAACAAAAGTGTCAGAAAGAATTGATGCGAAAAATGATGATGCGAAAGAAAAGAAGGAGAGACAGAAGCAGTAAAAAGCCGTACCTTCATATCCGGACGAGGTCGGAAAGCTCGTGGAACCCGCTCAGGGACAGGAATCTGCACCCTCAATCTGACCCCATCCTGGACATATGAAAAGTCCGATCGAGGGTACCGCACGACCCCCAACCCCTCTCTCTCAAGAACCTGGGGCATCCTCAGCCTCCTCAAGATGAATCTCGAATACTCCTCAATCGCCACAAACATCGAGAAGTGCTGGCCACCTCGATAATCACCCCAGGTCTCCGATCTCTCACTCGGATGCATCATGTCGGCGGGAGGCTCCACCGGTGCCATCAGAGGCGCACCCTCGCCATGCTGGCGCGTCACTCTCTCCCCCAGATAATACACATCACAGGTCAAACCTCTCAAAATCCTCCGCTGCACGGTCCATCTCTCGGCACCCTTCAGCTGCTCCACCTCGAAGCGGCCCCAGGGGTAGAACCTCATCCCCTCATCTGTCTCAGCTCTCGTCAAAGGCAGGCAATCCCTGTACTTGAGGGTCGTGCGCCCCCTGGAACCTATCTTCTCCCGAGCATGCTTGCTCCAGGAGAGCATGGCCGGATATGCCCCGATGTGCTCCGCCGGCTGCCGCCACATCGTGACATGAAAGAACTCCAGAGCCCATACCTGCGAAAGGGAAAGATCCCATCAATTAAGTGCGAAAAGAATAATGCGTGCTTAAGGAAAAGAAAAAGCTGAAGCTTATACCTCCAGAGGGAACTCAAAGCACGTCGGAGGCGCGGCCTTCCGGCTATACCGATCCAGAGTAAAATATAGCTCTGCCAGCCCTGCCTCTCCCCAAGACACCTCCCCAGCCATCTCCACATCCTCCAATGTCCTCAGCAAAGCAAACACCGCTGTCCCCTCGGCGTGTCCAAAAAGGGTGCTCGAAAAAGCGAACCATAGAAAAGCCCTGGCAATCTGCACAGCATCCACTCTCTCATCCCCAGCCTCATAACTCTTAATGCTCTCCACGATCTTCCCGTGGACCACAGCATACTCCATCCCCATCCCCTTTTTGGAAATGGGGGTAAAGCCCAGAAGATCTTGCAGCTCCAGGTCACTGTAGCCATCCCTCCACTCTATGCTCCGTCCTTTAAAGGACAGGCCCGTGATCGCAGCGTAGTAGGAAGGTGTGACCGTGGCCTTGCCCCAGAAGAAATGGAATGTGTGGGTCGCGTCCCACCAGTGCTGTGCCAAAGCAAAAATCAGGCCCTTACTCTTGGGGAACTTGATCAACCCCCTCAGGCACTCAATGAACTCATACAAACCAGTCCCAATGACGATCTGTCTCGGACTCATCAGAACTCCTCTGCCCAGGACTAGAAGCCGGTCCCACAGGTCAACCACGGCCTCCACTGACCCCCGAGTCTTCAGCTTATTCAGCTGCTCCGTCACAAAACGATCTCCACCCTGCAATTGAAAGAAAAACAAAAAAAAATGTCAAAAAAAAAATTGCATTTGCATCCAAAAAAAAAAAGAGAGCATACACATGCATCACAAAGTTTTGAAGAAAATTCGGCAGCATAACGGCATATAATGGACTCAGTCCCATTTTTCTTGCACAAAAGAAAAGATTTTTCAGCAATCACCATTCATCATTTATTCAGGCATAAAGAAACATGTCAACGGAAGTAAAAACTCCGTCCCATTTTTCATGAAATAGCATACAGAAACAATTTTCCACAATTCATTCATCCAATCAACAGAAACAAAAATCCGTCCCATTTTTCACAAAAAATCATATTTTTTACAAAAAAACATGCATACATGCATTCATATCATTCAGGGAAGCATCATCTCATTGCAAAAATCCTACATGCAAAAGAGAGTCCGTCCCGAATTCGGAAAAATTTTCATCATCTCATATTTCAAAAGTGGCAAAATGCCCATTCTTTTTTCAAACAAAATGCATATTTGGGTTACCCATAAACTCATTACAACATGCAAAGTCAAGATTCAAGGTCCAAGAACACATTTTTCAAATTTTAACTACAATTTTCGAAATTAAAAAAAAAATATGGCAAAATTCCCATTCTTTTCAAACAAAACGCATATTTTGATTTCATTACAACATGCAAATCATCAAAATCGAATTTCAAGCCCAAGAACATGACTTTCAAAATTTTCAAAAAAAAAAAAGAAAAATCACAAAAATGAATTTCAAATGAAAAATCAACAAAGAAAATGGAGAGATTTGAAGTATACCGTGCGAAGACTCGGATCAGTGGCCCAATGTTGCCACGCATCGGGGTATGGCTCCTCCGCAATCGATTGCGAAAGAGAGTAATGCCTCCTCATTCGAACAAGCTCTAATCGCCTCTCCGCGACCGGGTCGCGTCCTTGGCCTTGAATGGCAACTCCCCCGTGTTCCATTGCTCGAAAATCGAAGAAAATCGGAAGATTTCGAAGCTCCTAGGGCCAACAATGGCGGTTTCTCTCTCTCCCTCTCTCGTCTGCGTTTAAATCTGTAAAGGAGAAGAAGAATAGGCCACGGCCTTTATTTAAATCAATCTGGGCTTCATTCCAGCCCGCGCGGATGGAATTGAAGTGGCAAAATGACTATTTTGCCCTTTAAAATTCCAGGACTCTGCAGTTTAGTCCTCAACTTAACAGAGTTAACCAGAGTTAACCAAAGTTAACCCCCCTTTCAATATCATCAACGGCAGTAAAACGTAAGTCCGATATCTCCGAGAAAGTTAACGGAATCCCGTTTTTTTCATCAATATCATCAACGGCCGTAAAACGTAAGCCCGTTTTCCCCAACGAAAGTTAACGAAATCCCGTTTCTTTCCTCATTATCATCAACGGCAGTAAAACGTAAGCCCGTTCTCCTCCGAGAAAGTTAACGGAATCCCGTTTCTTTCATTAATATCATCAACGGCCGTAAAACGTAAGCCCGTTCTCCTCCGAGAAAGATAACGGAATCCCGTTTCTTTCATCAATTTCATCAACGGCAGTAAAACGTAAGTCCGATTTCTCCGAGAAAGATAACGGAATCCCGTTTCTTTCATCAATATCATCAACAACGGCCCGTAAACGTAAGCCCGTTTTCCCCAGCAAAAGCCAAAGGGATCCCTCGATTCCACCCCCAACAGCTTTTCGAACTACGTAAGGGCTTGATTCCCCAATCGGGATACGTAGGTAGCCTACCATAGGTCCAGCCACTCGACCAGCACGGTCATCCTTTCCTTCGGCAGCAGACGTAAGACCGATCCCTTCAAATGAAGTCCACCAGAGGACCATCTATCCCAAACCATCAAGGGAAAACCATTTCAAATCAAGGTTCGAGGCACCTAAAATGCCATCTTCAAGGTCCGAGGCACCTAAAATGCCATCATCTTTCAAGGTCCGAGGCACCTAAAACGCCATCTTCAAGGTTCGAGGCACCTAAAACGCCATCATCATCAAGGTTCGAGGCACCTAAAACTCCATCATCTTCAAGGTTCGAGGCACCTAAAACGCCATCATCACCAGGTTGACGCCTCAAAATAGTCACTCCAGGGTCAAAGACCCGAACTACGACTGGCTTGATTCCTCTTAAGGATACGTAGGTAGCCTATCATTAGGTTCAGCCATCAGACCAAAATGGTCATTCCTATCCCCAGCAGAGCGGATATACAACTCTAGCCACCAGACCAAAATGGTCATTTCCCATCCTCAGCAGAGTTTCTTTCAGCAATCGACTGCAGAACTCGCTCGCCAGGTTGACATCCTAAAACAGTCACTCCAGGGTCAAAGACCCGAACTACGACCGGCTTGATTCCTCTTAAGGATACGTAGGTAGCCTATCACCAGGTTCAGCCACTCGATCACTTGATCATCTTGTCAAATATGGAGCCTTACTCTTATCGATGACCCCGCTTCCTTCGAAAGCACCGTCGCCGAGGGGCTACTGTAAGTGCTCCAATTTGAGTTGTTAGCATTTTCGTTAGAAAATTAACGAAAGTCCTAACATTCCTAACATTTCTAACAAATCCTAACTTTTCTAACAAAACAAGGGTAAAGTAGGGATTGCTATTTAAGGTTAAACCAAGAAAAGAATCTTAAAAAAGAAAAGAAATTGTAAAAACCCGAATTGGCAAGCTGAAAAACACAGCCAGTTTGAATATTTTCAAAAATATTCCTTTGGTCCAAAGCCTGCAGCTGCATTTAATGAACAGTGCACGCTGCTTGACTTGTCCGCGTGGATGGAATTGTAAATTCCAGAGGGCTATAAATTGAGCCCTTCAGTCTCAAAAAAAAGGGAGACACAACTTCATTCACAGCAACACCTTGGCGAAAATACTAGAGAAAACAGTGGGAATTCCCTTGAATTGCCACCTTTTTCTCTTGATTATTTTCCCAAATCACACCCACTCACTCTCAAATTCAAAGCTTCAAACACAAACACAAACACAAAAGAAGATAGGTATAACCTCCTTCTCCCTACCCTAAATCTCCTTCATCCATGCATGCATTTCAAACTTCAAAAATGTAGTTTGTTCATCAACTTGTTGTTCATACTTGCTTGACCTAAAAATGTAGTCACCTTGGAATAAATTTCCATCCATTTAAAAGGTCCAAATTATTTCTTACTCACTTAAAAGTGTTCTTCCTAAAAATCATTCACTCAAAAGAGTTTTCCAAAATCATTTTCATACATAAAATCTTGATTTCAAAGTCAAATCTCCCCTTCCCAAGCAAATGAAGTGCTTTAAGTCCTAATGTACCCTAAGGATGGTTTGATATAGTAGATCACCACTAAAATGTCTAGTGATCACTAATAAAAGCCTAAGGAAATGGGGACAAAGCATGAATGCAAACCCCTTTTTAAATCACATCTTCCTTCAAGAACATCTTGTTGTCCAGTAGCATTGTTCTAAGACCTCAGTCCATTGTCTAATTTTTTGGACACAGAAGAACTTGGAATTGGGTGTTGACTACAAAATACTTTTTGTAGCCAACATCCAGATATTTCCAGAAATATTTTTACTTTATTTTTTGCGTGAGTAAAACTCCCTTTTCCAAATTATTTTCTAAAAGTCAGTTTATCAGTCTCGGGAAGTCCAGATCTCATATCTGAGATTTCCAGAAGGTTTTGGTCCATCAAATCATCTCCAAATGGAAAATCCTTTTGTAGAAACCTTATTTCAGATGTTTTGAACAACTTTCATTCTCGTACTTTCCCCAGATTTTGAAGTTTTAAAGCTCTTAAATCCATTTTAAAATCAAGTGTCCACTGCCTTTTTCATTCTGGCAGAATTGATTTCCAACTTCAATAAATCTTTTGAGTACCAAAACTCAACCCTAAAATCCTACCAAAAATCATGGGACTTTTTTAATGTCTTACAAAGAGTTACCAATTTTTAGTTTTCTCAGTTTGAATTTATTTTGGCCAAAGTAACACACACACACACACAAATGGTTTTTAAGCTTGGAAGACTCGTTTTACGAGGCATTCCGGGTGAACACTAACGTTCTTCTCGGCGTGTAACGTGACCTCTGAACCCAAATCTCTCATTTCGGGCATTTTTCAAAGTTTTGGCCCTTAAAACAAAAATGGCGTGGCGACTCCGTGTTATTGATTTTTCAAAAGAAGAAAAATCTATTTCCGGTGGCACATTCGTTACACCATCGATACTTCCCTTCTATTGCTCACGGAACCATGACAGGGCTGTTCCGGAGAAGGTACTCGCAAATTCATTACAGAAAATATCATTTTCCTTGGTGAGGAGGGGCATAGTGGATTCAAAACTTTGCATATGGTCTCGTGCGTTTGTGGTTCTCGCATATTTTTAAAAATTGGGGATCTTGAGAGCCGGATTGAGAGGTAGATTATTGATCTGCTGGGAGAAAGACGAGTGGAACTGGTATCATCATTATCCACTTCCTTCCCCCCATTTCCATTTTATCAATTCTCTTTTTTAAGAGAAGAATATCCATTGCATCAATCCCCGAGCTAAAGTGGGAACTACAATGGGACCTTTCTTTTTCTCTGTGTCCATTCACTCGGCTTTGTTCCTCATGTTGCTGGTGATTATCTTTGTGTCCAAAAGGTGCTCTGCCATTCAATGGCCTGAAATGATGAGGAGGGGTTCTGTCCCTCACGGGAGCTATCTCAAGACGGGGAGGAGTTCTGTGATGAGGAGAGCCCCTATGCCGAGGAGGACTCCTAGGTCTAGCAGGATTCTGTGAGTATGCCAATCCAATTCGCGACCCTTTTTTAGGTGCATTTTAATATGATAAAATTGCACTAGGGGCGTTTTGGTAAATTTCCGGTCCATTCCGAGACTTCCGGAAACATTTCATAAGTTTCTTGTGAAGGAAGTACTTTTAAGTACTTTGCTCATGCAAAAGGACCTACAAGGAATAAACCCATTTTGGACCATTTGGGTATTAACCTGGAATGTTCCAGAACCAGGTTTTGGGGCCAGAAACGATTATTGGCATATTGTGTCATGCGACAACTCGATCCATGGAAAATTGACACAGGAGGTCGTGCGACACAACTGGCCTCCAATCTGCAGCTATAAATAGAGCCCTGCACCTCTCATTTCAGGATCCCTTTTCCCATTCCCTAAATTTACTCTGCCAAATTCACGCCAGAATACCTCCCTCTCTCCCAAAACACACACACAACACCAACCAATTCCTCCCAATTCAACCTTCCTCATACATAATCTACCCATCTACTTCCATACTTCACATACCACTGAAGATCCAAAACCAGAAGCTCTTCCTGTGCACAAATCCATGTACTGCAGCTGATTAGAAGGCCATTGCACCTAACTTGGTGTAGTGGTGGTGGATCTACAAGGGTAACAATTCCCTTCCCCTTTCTCTCTATCATACTTTGTCCATTACACAATTTATATTCCTTGGACTTGATAATTAGATGCCTTCAAATAATCTCGTTCTCAGGTTTAGATGCCTTCAAATGATCTCGTTCACAGGTTTAGATGCCTTCAAATAATCTCGTTCTCAGGTTTAGATGCCTTCAAATGATCTCGTTCTCAGGTTTAGATGCCTTCAAATAATCTCGTTCTCAGGTTTAGATGCCTTCAAATAATCTCGTTCTCAGGTTTAGATGCCTTCAAATGATCTCGTTCTCAGGTTTATATGCCTTCAAATGATCTCGTTCTCAGGTTTAGATGCCTTCAAAAAATATCGTTCTCAGGTTTAGATGCCTTCAAATAATCTCGTTCTCAGGTTTGGATGCCTTCAAATGATCTCGTTCTCAGGATTAGATGCCTTCAAATAATCTCATCCTCAGGTTTGGATGCCTTCAAATAATCTCGTTCCCAGGTTTAGATGCCTTCAAATAATCTCGTTCTCAGGTTTGGATGCCTTCAAATGATCTCGTTCTCAGGATTAGATACCTTAAAATAATCTCGTTCTCAGGTTTGGATTCCTTCAAATAATCTCGTTCTCAGGTGTAGATGCCTTCAAATGATCTCGTTCTCAGGTTTAGATGCCTTCAAATAATCTCGTTCTCAGGTTTAGATGCCTTCAAATAATCTCGTTCTCAGGTTTAGATACCTTCAAATAATCTCGTTCTCAGGTTTAGACACCTTCAAATGATCTCTTTCAGGTTAGACACCTTCAAATGATCTCTTTCAGGTTAGAGACCTTCAAATGGTCTCTTTCAGGTTAAATACCTTCAAATGATCTCCTTCAGGTTAGACACCTTTAAATGATCTCTCACCCAGGTATAGACACCTTCAAATGGTCTCCCCTTCGATCCGACTCCTTCAAATAGTTTCGTCCTCTAACTACGACCGGCTAGATTCCCACCCGGGATACGTAGGAAACCTTTCTTAAAAGGTCCAGCCATTCGATCTTATCAATCATCATTTTTTCCACCATCCGCCATATCCCCAGCCGCTCATTGGGATTGGGTCCTTCTTGTCGACAACCTCACTTCTTCCATAAGTGACGTTGCCGAGGGGCTCTGTGAGTACGCCAGTCTAATTCACGATCCTTTATTAGGTGCATTTTAATATGATTAAATTGCACTAGGGGCATTTCGGTAAATTCCCGATCCATTCTGAGACTTCCGAAAACATTTCATAAGTTTCTTGTGAAGGAAGTACTTTTAAGTACTTTGCTCATGCAGAAGGACCTACATGGAATAAACCAGTTTTGGACCATTTGGGTATTAACCTGGAATTTTCCAGAGCCAGATTTTGGCGTCAGAAACGGTTATTGGCATGTTGTGTCACGCGACAACTCGATCCATGGAAAATTGACACAGGAGGTCGTGCGACACAACTGGCTTCTAATCTGCAGCTATAAATAAAGCCCTGCACTTCTCATTTCAGGATCCCTTTTCCCATTCCCTAAAGTCACTCTGCCAAATTCACGCCAGAATACCTCCCTCTCTCCCAAAACACACACAACACCA
Source organism: Adenophora triphylla var. japonica (assembly GCA_022495995.1). Classification (NCBI taxonomy): domain Eukaryota; kingdom Viridiplantae; phylum Streptophyta; class Magnoliopsida; order Asterales; family Campanulaceae; genus Adenophora; species Adenophora triphylla. The sequence continues at coordinate 126,240 of JAFEMH010003559.1, read as the reverse complement.
ACCAATTCCTCCCAATTCAACCTTCCTCATACATAATCTACCCATCTACTTCCATACTTCACATACCACTGAAGATCCAAAACCAGAAGCTCTTCCTGTGCACAAATCCACGTACTGCATCTGATTAGAAGGCCATTGCACCTAACTTGGTGTAGTGGTGGTGGATCTACAAGGGTAACAATTCCCTTCCCCTTTCTCTCTATCATACTTTGTCCATTACACAATTTATATTCCTTGGACTTGATAATTAGGCTTCATCCGCCTTCAATTATCAAGTCCCAATCACCATCTCTCTGTTTAATTTACTATGCTTGTTATTGTTCATGCTTGTGATGTAATTTGAATCATATTGTTGCTTGTTCATCAAGGGAGTGTGGATCTCCCCATATCCACACCCCCTTGGTTGAATAGTTGTGGATTCGGTGTTCTCTGAGTTGAATGATTGTTGTGGTTCGATCTGACTTGGTCTCTGTTTAATCTGTTTTCAAATTGTAAGGTTCCTGCAGAGTGGTAACCCGTGTCACGTGACACAATTGGACATGTGGAGTCCTGTGTCACGCGACACAAGTGGCCCTCTGCAGAGACCATCATCTCAATTGTTCATCTAGTGCACATGTCATTCAAAACAGAGTGTGGATCCTCAATATCCACACTCATTTGAAGTGATTTGTGTGGATCTCTATGTTCAATTCAGGCTGTAGTGTGATATTCTGATTATTTGGTGTTGTTGCAGTTTGAGCCTTGTAAGATCTCTGCAAATTGGTATGGTGTGTCACGCGACACAACTGACCATCCAAGGTCCTGTGTCACGTGACACATGTAACCATTTTGCAGCTGATCCATTTCAGTTGTAGTTTGTTCCTCATTGTAAGTGGGATGTGGCCTCCTATGGTAAATGGTTCACAAGTTGTAATTCCCTCTGTTGAGCAATAAAATGAAGCATTAATATGCATTTTGTCATATATCTTGTCACACACAAATCGCACACACTTATAAATATTTTGAATGTTGAACATAGAAAGACTCGTCTACGGACGAGGCGTGTTGGGTGAACTCTCGGTTCTTCCCAACACGTAACCTGACCCCCGAACCCATTTTCTCTTTCAAAAGTTTTTCAATGTTTCCTTTAAAACGGCGTGGCGACTCCTAAAATATTTTATTTTTTTGGCGAGCGTACATTCAGATTCTGATGAGATATTTTTTCAATACCCACTTCTTGTTACAATAACCCTCGCAAGTACGAGTGCCGACTTGTAGCAATATACTCTTGTAGGGGTCGAATCCACAGGGACTTGGGTTGTTTGGAACAATTCAAATGGTGCAAAAAAGCAAATAAAAGAACAAATGGGGGTTGGTTTTGAAAGCAAAATAACTACTAAAAAGATCAAAACTTTAGACTAAAGAAAGCAAGAAAACAAGTAAGCAAATAGGAGATTGAACAATAAAGAGAACTAATTTCATAGGTTGGACTTCACAAAATCGTCAATCTATGTCATTTTAGTAGATAACATAGGTAATTGATCTCAATCTAAGGTTCATCACTAATGCAAAGATTGGGACGGTAAGGCGGCCGAATTTCAATCTATTATTTCCAAATCAATTACTTTTCACAAATCAAGTTCAAGTAATTTAACTAGTAAAATCTTTAAGATCAAAAGGATAAAGAACCTAAATCAATTTGCTTTCTATCATGGCGGCAAATCAATTTAATCTTTAAAGCATGAGTCTTTGGTGAGAAAATCCCCAATTCAATGGTGGAAAATCCAACCCAATTGATTAAAAGGCAATTAAAGACTAAATCAAAGTCAAAAGTTGCAATCTTTAACACTTTCATGAAATTGGCTAAAAAGAACTAGGGAGATTAAATTTGGAAATACAAAACACTTATGACATATACTAAATTGATAATGTTAAATCCAACCCATGAAACTATTTAAATTAGCTACTCTTAAACATAAAGATATAAAAGAAAACACTAAAAATAAAAAATATAAAACTTACAAAGATGAAGAAAAACCAAGATATCCCCAAAAGGGAGAGTAGCCTCCTTTTTTCCCTCAAGATTCAAAACATAACCCTAAAATAATGAAATCATCCACTATTATACTCAAAGGAAAAACCCTGATTTGGCCCTTGAATGGAATTAAGGCCCAACAACTAAACCAAAGAAGCCCAAAACAGGCTTCAATTCATCCTGCTGGACAATGGCCTGGGCGAGGAGAAGCTGACCGGCCAAGTGGCTTGGTGGGCTCTGAAGCTGGATGGGCGGCCGCACAAGATGGGCCGAGGCTCTTGGGCGACCGCACAAGGCAGCGAAGGGCGGCCAGGCAAGAGGGAAGGGCGGCTGCTAAAGCTGCTTTGTGGCCGGCCATTTCTCCCTTTCTGCACTAACTCCTTAAAAGCCCCAGCCATGGAAATTCCCAACAAGCCCTTGCAGCTCCAAAATGGCTCAAAAGCCCCCAAAGTTTGCTCCGCTCCATACTTTCATCTTTTCTTCACTTTAAACCACCAATTTTCCACTTTTTCAACTTGAAAATAAAACAACACTAACAAAACAATTAAACTACCTTTTTATCCAGGAATTTTGCAATAAATAGAGTTTAGAACATATTTGATGGATGTGTAAACATATCCATCAGACTCCTATGCCAAGGAGAGGGATTATGATGAGGTGGGGTTTTTTGCCTAGCATGACTGAGTCTTGCTCTCAGGTCTACTGAATTAACCTCCTGTTCCCCTTGATTGTTCAATTGATTTCCCGAATCTACCTCGTTTCGGGTGTTTCCATGTCCAGGAGCTTTAATGCTGTGTAGCCTTGACATTTTTGATCCATTACCCACTAATAACCCGCACAACCTAATCTACTAATTACCTGATCCAAACCAACCTGTTTAAGTTAACAAATTGAAATGGGTCACCCATCTCAACCCGTTAAGCGTAACGTGTAGACCAAACCCGACCAACCTGTTTCAACCGCAAACATAAATAGCCAAAATTAATGAATCTAAGGCATCCTTTTTGAAAAAAAGGGAGGTGCTTATGGAAGCTGTGCAGGAAGTTTTCTCTCTAGAATGTTGTTTCAAAGTCTGAAGGTGATAAAAGATTGAAAAGGAAATAGGGTTTGATATTTATAGGCCAAAGAAATACGGGTCGACCCGTATTAATGAGTCCACAAACCATATTCTCTCGAATCGTGAACCGGCGGAAGTTTTAAATTTTGAATTGATGGGAGTTAGTATTTATGGCGCCCTTTGGAATTGGAGAAATGTCACCTCCGTACCTGACACGTGCTGATGGTTCGACAACTAATGGGGCCCACGTAAACCTTATCCGGGAGGCAGCCTGAAGCTTACACCAACTTCTACCAAACTCCCCACACGTGCCCATCACGTGCACCAAAGTAGGGAGTCTACCAAAAGCAACCAAATATTCACAACACTTGTGGCCGTAAAGATAACAGATCGTAGACCGAGCTTTTTCATATAGCTTCTCGTCCTAACCATAAATGATCCAGCGTTCGAAGCAATGAGACACTGATGAGCCCGTACCTTTTGGACCAGGCCCAAGCTCGATATGGTACAAAGGCCAAGTATTACGTGGCATCTCTGTGATCGTGATCACCAAGACCGCGTTGACCACGATTGACCGCGGTCTCATACCAAACTCCCAGTTGACTACCAGACTCCCTGTTAATGTCAAGCCTGAGACAAGGGTCAGTATTATCTCTCACACCAGTTGCTAGGCCTGCTACTATCACATTAAATGGTGGCTCAGACACCTATCATTCGCGTAAGGTGCCGCACCAACTGTCGCCTGCCCCTGTATCCTCGTCTAATCAGAGACATCCCTCTACAGTACTCCATGCTTTATTGTACGAGTCAATCAGACACGGACACGTGTCCTAGGTCAAAGGCAAACATCTTCAAAAGGGTTGATTTATCTAACTGCCCTCTCTTACTATATATACTCTCATTTGTCCTTTTGGACAAGATAAGTCAAATTGTCTAAACCTTATCACACAAACAAACTAAGACATTCTAGGTTTTATATCTCAGTTATCAAACCCTTAAAGGGTTTAATCTCACACTCGAGGGCCTGAGCCGGAATCAATCCTGACTTGATTTATAACGATGCTTATTGCTGTGTTGTGATTTAGATACAACATTTTTATAAAGTTAGCTATTAATTCTTGTGAGACCCAAAAAGTTGTGGCGTCATCACCAACCATCCGTGCTAATAACATAAAGTGATTGCTCTAAAAATAAAAAGCCGTCTCCAAATGCAGCCTAGCCTACTGCAACAACTTTTATGACCACAAAGGCAATTTTTTCTTGTAGTGATTGGGATAGTTAAAATACAAGTCCATAGGTTTTGCCTAAAGGAGGCAATAGTTACCGATAACGGCTACAACTAGTGATACCTATGTTAATATGCAACTCAATAAAACTTTTTGAGTAGAGAAGCTAATAGCTGGAATTCCTAAAGGGTATGTTTGGATACACCAATTTCATAATTTGGAATTAGAATTGGAGCATGAAATTCTAATCCTGCTGTTTGGATATGAAAATGAGGAATAGAATTGGAATTGAATTATAATGTCAATAGCCTAATTCCATAAAATCAATTCCATAGTTAAAGTAAAAAATTACAAAACCAATTCTACACCAATTTGAAATTAGCGGAATTTTTTTTTAGGTCGCTGGTTCCTCGTCTCCATCTTCCCCAAACCCACCTCACATCAACCACCCCTACCCCATCCCCCCCTCCGTCGAGTAAAAAAAAATCATTTTAAATTTATTTTTAACTCCTCCTCCCCAACTCCATTCACCACCCCCTGTCACCCTATCCCCCACCCCCCCCCCCTCGTCGGGTAAAAAAAAATTAATTATTTTAATTTTTTTTAACAACTCCTCCCCCAATCCACTCACCACCCCCTCCCTCACCAAAAAAAAAATTAATCATTTTAAATTTATTTTTAACAACTCTTCCCCCACTCCACTCCCTACCCCCAAACCTCCCCACCCCCTTCGGTCAATTAAAAAAAATCATCTTAAATTTATTTTTAACAGCTCCTCCCCAACTCACCACCCCCTGCCACCTTACCCCCACCCTACCCCACCCCCTCCCCCCCCCTCGTTGGGTAAAAAAATTAATCATTTGAAATTTTTTTTTAGCTGTGCACCCATTCTATGATTAAATGTATCATATTGTGGGAAAGAAGGAATGGTCAGAGGCATAGAAAATGATGCACTTGTAGGCATACTGTATCCAAGTTTCTAAAAGATTGCCACTTAGGATGCGACTGAGAATAGCTTGGTGGGGCCTCCACCCCACCCACTCACACACGCCCTCTCCCGTCGAGTCAAAAAAAATTTAAAATGATTTTTTTTTTTTTTTACCCGACCAGGGGGGAAGGGGTTGTAGAGGTGAGTAGTGTGGGGGCGGTGGTGGTGAGTGTGGTAGGTAAATTTGTAGTCAACTCAATCGAATATTTTTCTTACCAAATAGTCAAAAACATGTTTATCTCATTTTTCGAAAAACATTTATTTTTCGAAAAACATTTTCATTTTTCGAAAAATATTTTGCAGGAAATCATTTTCCGAAAGATGTTTTACGCTAAACAAACGGAGCCTAAGTGAAAAATTCATTTCCGTTAGATTGCACGAGTATCCAAACAATAGAATTAGAATTGTAAATCAATTCTAATGAAATTCTATAGATTAGCCAAGCAATAGAATTGAAGCTCTATGGAATTCGAATATGTTGAAATTCAATTCCATAAAATTGTGATTCCAATTCAATTCCAATTATGTGTATCCAAACGGACCCAAAGCAAATTTTCAAAAAATTGCTCTTGATTAATAATAAAGTTTGTTTTCTTTTTTTTTTAATATTCATTTTGGAATAGAGAAAATATCTAAGAAAATCAAAAGCTGGATATATAATCTCGAGACCATAACTTATCTCCGCCATACCCACCCTCGGGGGCGGGGCAACCCAAAGGAGTGGACGTGAACCCTCAAAATCAATGTTGACACACACACACACACACACATATATATATATATATATATATATATATATATATATATATATATATATATATATATATATAGATATACGTCTGTTAGTACCCGGTCCGAAAAAAAGGCATTTTAAATGTCTGGCCCGGTTATTTAAGTGAAACCCTAAAAAACCCTACTCTTTATTCTGTCAAATCCGCCGTCGGCCGTACGCGTGGAAAGTACGCCAGAATATTGTGCCGATCGGCCCTTGCCCTGTTGAATGGCCGATCGAACCTTTAATTTGGTGCCGATCGAACCTAAAGTCGTTGTGCCGATCGACCCTTTATTTTGTGCCGATCGACCCTTATATTTAGGGCCGATCGACCCTTCAGCTGGCCCAGCCCAAGTACCGAAGCACTATAAATAGGGGTGCCCGGTTACAGTTTTCCACACACAATTTCTTCGGGAGAAACGAGATTACACTTGTTTTACCCGTATTTCTTCCCACTCTCTTCGAATCGCCCTAGATTCGATCCCAAAGTCTTGCTACAATTGGTAAGGCTCTTTTTAATATTTTTGTTCTCTATTATTATTATTATTGTCATATTATAATAATATTTGCATGCTTATTATATTTTAATTGCGCCTTTATGCTAGATTTAGGACCATTTTAATATATTTTAATATGCATAGCCGAGGATGATCTAAGGTTTCGCCCAAAGAAACCCAATGGATCTAGGAACTATTTCTTACCTTCCACCCTAGTAATAATTATCCCATGATCAATAATTACCCAAGGATGAACGTTGATTAGTGCACCTTTCGAGGGCCTAACTCAAAGGTTCTAGGGTGTGATCATCAACTAATTCTTTCTCTCCCCTCCTCCTTATGCATGATCCCGCTTCTCCTATCTATTCCTGTAAACACCGCACACAACCAACACCCCACATGCTAGAAAGACCGATTCGTCGGGCAATAGGAGTGATAGCGTTTCTTCTTCTGTTGTAACTTGACCCCCGAACCCAATTAACTGTTTAGCCTTTTTTCAAAGCTTTGGGCTATATCAAAGTGGCGTGGCGACTCTCAAAATTAAACTAATATTTTAATATGGTTTAAAGCGAGTGTCACTAAATGAATATCCCATTTCGATCCGACATTTTTATAATTAATTATTTCAAACTTCCGAATGCGCGTTGCATCGGGATGGGGTATTCACGGTGGCGACTACTGGGACTCGTTTTGAAATCTTTTCAAACTAAGTGGGTCGACTTTCGTTTTCTTGTATGGTGTTGTATTTTTCGCCTTTCGTTTATTTTCTTTATTCTTAATCGTTGCATTGCATGCATGCATCTCATGTAAATAAAAATAAATCCTTTTCCTTTTTCCTAAAAAGGAATTAGACTTTTACCTCACACTACCACTAGAGTCCGGTGTCACACCGCACGTACACCCTTTAACCCATCGGAGAAGCCAAAGTGCGGGAAGTGTGGTGATCATGTCGCCTCCCTTCCGAGTCTCACTTGGCCATCCACTCATCGGTGCGCTTCGCCGCACGGTGGGAGCCTGAAATCTAACCCTTGTGTCACCCACTTTTCTAGGAATACACTCCATGTGACCGGTTGGTTTGACTAGCTTTTTTATGTAAATAATTAATAAGGTCTTTATGTTAAGTCACTACGAATCAATGATAAGTCAAGATCTATCGAGAGATTAAAGGCACTAAAAAATTGATTTCCTTTTAAAAGGACGTGCTATGTAAGGTTGAGTGATATATTGTTAAAAGATCTTGTCCTATCGTAGGTTTGTGGTACTTCCCATAAATATCATATTAAGTGTCTATACGAGAAGGTTAGTCGTTAGGGTCCACCACTTTAGGATATTTAGTTAGTTGCGAAAAAAGGGGTATCCCTTCCAACCTTATTAGGTCTAAAAGAAACAAAGCTTTTGTAAATAAAAAAATTCAAGCTAGTACACTGCATTGAGTCAACCCCTCTCCTAAAAGCCGAGTCTTTTGATGCTTCCGCAGAGCTAAGATCGGGCCGCGTTCTTCATTCAACAATGACAACCTTGCCTCCCTCCACTACTCCAAGCTCGCCAGCTGTCTCCGCAACCGGCTCTACACCAGTCACTTCAATGGAAGGTCCATTCAACCCCAACTTCGATGACATCCCGCTGCTCTGCATGCCTACTTTGCCGGTTTGACCATGAGGGTTGAGAAACTTGAAGAGCAGAACCGCACTTTGAAGAACCACAATCAAGAGTTGAAGGATCATTTTGTTGAGGAGCTCAGTAAAAGGGGACACAAGGTTATTTTGATGGGGAATGAAGTTGTCGATGTTGAAGATGAAACTGTCAATGCTCCTAATCCTGCCAACCCTAATGCACCTACTTTCCCTCTGCCCAACTACGTTCCAAACAGCTACAATAATGTTCCACCACCAGTCATGTATGGGAGCTCGAGCAAATCCAAAAGACCCTATCAGCCTTCTGCCGACACACCCAAGGACCATTTTGCTAACCTACCCCTCCCACTTTACCCTTCAATTATTCCGGCCACCATATTCCTACCTACTCCACCTCCCCTACCATTACTCAACCCCTACCATGCGAACTCCAACATTGCTACTGCACCCGACCGTGTTAGCATTGATTGAGCAAGTAAAAGCATTGGCCGAGCAAATGGGAAAGCAAGGTGTGTCCCCATCAAGATGCTTAATCCAAGCAAAGTTGCACCCTGCCTCAAGACTTTAAGATGCCCAAGATGGCCATGTTTGGAGGAGTTACTTGCCCAAAGACGCATTTAGACTGACTATACGTTGGCGATGAGGGCTAAAGACTGTACACCCGAGCAAATGGCAAGAATGTTCCATAGCACATTGGAAGGGGCTGCTCTCCGTTGGTTTTTGAAGTTGAACGAGGAGGAAAGGGATACTTGGGACAAGGTTAGTAGAGTGTTCTCGGAAAAGTATCAAGCAAACATGGATTGGCAAGTTAATCGAGCTGATTTGGAGCACACTCTTCAAAAGAATGGGGAGTCGATTTATGATTTCTACAAGCGTTGGAATGACAAGTTGAGCGAAATTCGATCCGCCCAAGGAGAATGAACGAAAAGCAGATTTTTTACAAGTGTTTGTTGCCCGGACACAAGTTAGCAGTTGGTAATGGTTATTTCCCCAATCTTAGGGAAATGGTAGATTCGGGAGTACGGTACGAAAGCGGCATCACCGGGATCACTCCACCGAAGGACACTGGGGCTAGTAATAATTCGTTCCGCTATAGAGCTCCCACCAACGCTGCGGTAAAGAAAGAGCCAGTAGGGCAAGTGAACTATGTACAAGGGGGAGCTGCTTTGGATGTTCAAGCTGTAATGAGGGGGAATAACAATGTTCATCGCGAGAGAGACGTGTTTGATGATTTTGGAATGCCAATGGGCAAAGTTTTCGAAGTGCTAGTAAAGAAGGGCTTGGTCAAGCCACTTGAGAATTATGAACCGGTAAACCCAAGAGAAGACTTAGATGCTTCCAAATATTGCAACTACCACAAGTACAAGGGCCACACTACTGATTACTACATTCAGTTCAAACGGTTAGTGCAAGACTTGATTCGGCAAGGCAAGGTGGAGAAGCCAAAGTCTCCGAATGTTGTAGGGAACCCCCTTCCTAACAACAGGATCCACATGGTGGAAGGTAATTTTATCAGTATGATAGAGATGGAAGATGCTTTTGAGAAACTGGGGCTGTCAACAGAGAAGGTATTCTCAGCCATTGTCAGAAAGGGATTGCTTGTGCCAGATTTGTCCAAGCATGCTGGTTTTGCTTTGAAGAGGGCTGTGCAGAAGCTCATCATTGAAGGGAAGATAGAGAATCCTAGTAAGGTAGTTGGTAGTGATATTGCTATGGTAGAAAAAGACCTCACTGATCCAGTCGAGTCTGTTGTGACAGACGGTGAGGCAGTTGTGTCAGTTTGTAATTTGAGTTCAATTAATAAAGAATTTTCTTGTTATATGCTGTCTTTTGAGGAACTGTCTAGAGAAGTTGCCTCGTTAAATGATGTTTATGTGGAAGAGAGTCCTAAACCTCTCTCGTTGGCCGAAATTCACGCAGAAGTATCCGACATGGAAAAGAATGAGGTTAATCTACTCACGAGGTCCGGAAGGGTGTATCAAGCAGAAGATAAAGGGGCGAAGAAAATCTTTGGTCCTAAAACTGAAGTAGTGAATCCCGATAAAGAGGACCCTATTCTCACTCAACTGAAGCTAACCCAAGCCAACATATCCTTATGGTCCTTGCTCACATCCTCGTATGCCCACAGGATGATGTTGGAACAGAATCTAGCTGCGACTTTGGTGCCGTCTGACACAAAGCCAGAAGATGTAACGCAGATGATCGGCAACATACACTTTGGGAATATCATCACATTTTCAGAGTTGGACATGCCGGAGTTTGGGTCGGATCATAATGAACCGCTGCACATTACTATTGAGGTCAACGGGAAAAGGTTGCCACGTATTTTCATTGATAACGGTTCTGCGGTGAACATACTGCCTTCCAGGATGATGGACGTCCTTGATCTAAGTCCTACAGATTTGAGACCTCAGTTCATTCCGTGCGAGGATACGACTCTACTAGCCGTCGGTGTTGGGAATAATCGGTTGCCTCTTACTTGCGGGATCACCACTATGATTGCCGAGTTCCAAGTCATAGACATACCTTCCACTTTCACCATCTTCTTTGGGTAGGCCATGGTTGCATCGATGAATGGAGTCCCTTCCTCATTGCATCGGTGTGTGAAATTTCGTCGGGCGACCAAGTGACAGCCATCATACAGCGATTTGGTAACGTCTCAAGGGTCAAGCACTGGGGGAAAGCCGGTTCTACAAATTCAGCATGAAGAGAGCAGTTCAATGTTCAGCGGTTTTCAGCTAATAGCACAAGCACAGGTTTGCGCGGTAGACCTCACAAAAACATCAGACAGAGTACGACCAGCTGTCAGAATGATGAGGAACATGGGATTTGTACCAGGACTGGGGCTGGGTGAGCATCTCCAAGGACCTACGCAAGCAGTGGAAGCTACTGATCACCGCAGCAAGCACGGTTTAGGCTATGTTATAACCCCTGAAGATCGGGCTGAAGAGAAAAGAATTGAGTATCTCAAGAGGGCAAAGCTACCCTACGAGAAGCCAGAGATGAGACCATACCGCCTTTCTCTCAATAGTTACTTTGTCAAGGAAGGCGAGGAGTTCTCTTGCATGGAGTTTAACGAGCCTTGGTTCGATCACACAGGTAGACTGCAGAAAGACTTTGAGATCTTCAGGGATACGGAGTTCGATAGGTCGAAGATGAAGACAGTTCTTATGGATCCGCATCAAAGGGGAGGCAAGGTTGTCATGATTCAGAGCCAGTATGCCGTCAAGACCGAAGACAAGTTGGCAGATCTGCTAGGGCAAGTATCTTTGGATGAGCCGTGGGTCGAGAATATTGCAGTTCCAGAAGAGTCAGAGGAATGGGATGGTCAGACCTTGCTACAGCATTTGGGGAATCTGAATATGGAGGATGATATGGTTGCAGTCATTGGAGCAGAGCAGACAGACGACGTCGATCCAAGGACGTTGGTGACACCCATGACCGGGAAGCTGAAGAATTGGTGCATACTTGACGGACCCGTAGCCACGAAGAAGTACATGGTTGAAGAGCTAGGACTGATTCCTCCTCCTGTTGAGTCTCCCGTTGGTTCCCCCAAGTACTCCGTTTCTTCGGAGTCATCTGTTTTGTTTGAGTCAGATGTGTTTTCTTTTGAGTTTGAGTCTTCCTCTAAGTCTGATGACCTCACGTCAGAGGACTATGACTTAGTTGCAAATGTTGTTTTCCCTTTCGCTATGAATGAAAAGCTAGATCTTTCTGAGTATCCCCTCATAGCCAATCTTTTAAATGATAAATTAACTAAAAATAATGCTCAACTTAATCAAATTAACCTAGTTAATAATGATTCATTAGAAGAAACGAACACACTAAACAACGAATACATTAAAGAAATTTACGAGCAAGTTATTAATCAAAGGGAAGGTCGAGCCCAAGCTGCCGATGAGGTGTTAGCATGTATTAATTTGGGAACGGAAGAGGAGCCGAGAGAGACGCAAATCGGAAGCTTCTTCGAAGGGACTGAAAGGGAAGCTTTGATCGAGCTGCTCAAGGAATACTCGGATATGTTCGCATGGTCATATAAGGATATGCCGGGGCTGGATAACTCAATAGTGGAGCATAGAATACCGCTAGCACCGGACGCCAAGCTGTCGGCGTAAATTGCGCCGCATCAAGCCAGAGTGGTCTCTGCAAGTCAAAGAAGAGATAGAGAAGCTCCTCCGAGTAGGTTTTATCAGAGTTATTGAGTACCCGACGTGGTTATCCAACATTGTGACAGTCAGCAAATCAAACGGCAAGGTCAGAGTTTGTGTTGACTTCCGTGATCTCAACAAAGCTAGCCCAAAGGATGACTTCCCGCTGCCCAACATCGACATGTTAGTAGATGCCACTGCTAACTACGAGGTCAAGTCCTTTGTAGATGGTTTTGCGGGTTATAATCAGATCAAGATGGCCGAGGCAGACCAGGAGAAGACAAACCTTCACTACACCATGGGGAACATGCGTTACCTTTGTAATGCCATTCGGATTGAAAAATGCAGGGGCTACATACCAGAGAGCGGTCACAGCATTATTCCATGACATGATCCATAAGGAGATTGAGGTGTATGTCGACGATATGATCATTCACTCCAAAGGGTCAGACGGTCAGCACTTTATTGATTTGAGGAAGTTCTTTGACAGACTGCGCGAGCACTCCATGCGGCTGAATCCTGCCAAGTGTACATTCGGGGTTATTCGAGGAAAAGTCCTGGGTTACATGGTCACAGAACGCGGGATTGAGGCAGATCCGAGGAAGATTCAAGCTATCATGGAGATGAGGCCACCACGTACAGAAAAGGAAGTTAAGGGATTCATGGGACGGTTACAGTACATCAGCCGCTTCATTAATCAATTGACTACTATGTGTGAGCCGATTTTCAGACTGATGAAGAAGACCGCAAGTGTAGATTGGGACTGGAAGTGTCAAGAGGCCTTTGAGAAAATTAAGAGATACTTGGTCAATCCCCCTATCCTTCGCCCCCCACATTCGGAGAAACCATTGCTCTTGTACCTAACAGTAACTGATACAGCCGTTGGGGCTATGCTGGCACAGGAAGCCAAAGACTCTCGGGTGGAGAACGCTGTTTATTTCGTTAGCCGAAAGTTGCAGGGGAGTGAGCTAAACTACTCAGCATTGGAAAAGACTTGCACCGGGCTAGTTTGGGTGGTTAATAAGCTCAAGCACTACTTGTCAGCACATCCGATTCTACTGGTGTCAAAGATGGATCCAATTAAGTATTTGTTCGACAAGCCGTCTCTGTCCATGAAGTTAGCCAAGTGGTCGGTATTTCTGGGGTAATTCGACATCACCTATGTGCCGAGAAAAGCAGTTAAAGGGAGAGCCATGGCAGATCATTTAGCAGAGTTTCCTAGCACAGAAGAACAGAGGCTAGAACCGGAGTTTCCAGACGAGGGGATTTTCAGGCTTGATACAGAAGAGAGATGGCAACTATTCTTTGATGGGGCCGCAAACAAGAGAGGCAACGGAGTGGGAATCCTTTTGGTCGATCCCAAAGATGAGCACACCCCCATCGCCATCAAGCTGAATTTTACAACCACCAACAACGCGATTTGAATATGAGGCCTGCATAGCCGGCTTGGAAGCAGCCTTAGAACGTAATGTGAAGGAGTTGGAGGTATATGGAGACTCGGCTTTAATCATCAATCGAGACATCTAAGAAGTGGAAAGACTGACCCCTACTGCGACGGTATCGAGACTTACATGGAAGAGCTAGTCGGACAATTCGGAGAAGTGACATTCCATTATCTACCCGAGAGAGACGAAATAGATTCGGCGACGCTTTAGCTACTGGCTGGCTTCTTTGGTCGAAATCCCTCACGGAATGTACGTAAAACCATTCGGGGTTGGCGGAGAGAGAACCCCGCTTGCGCTACGAAGCCTACTGCTACGAGATCCAAGCTGGCACCGAGGAAAGTAAGGATCCGTGGTACGCACAGATTTATGAGTATCTCAAGAAGGGTGATGTGTCTTTTCTAGGAGATGTGAAAGCCAAAAGCTTGCAGGCATTGAAGCGATTGGTCGGACAGTTTGTTCTACTAGACGATACGTTGTACAAAAGACATTACGATGGTCTGCTATTACTCTGTGTAGATGCGAAACGGGCAGAAATGATCATGGAAGAAGTACACGATGGCTTATGCGGTCCGCACATGAACGCTAGGATGTTGAGACAGAAAATCACACGGTTGGGTTATTATTGGGTCACTATAGAAGCCGCGCATCCGGTTGTGCGGAAATGTCCCAAATGCCAAATGTGTTCCAATCTGAACCATGTACCCCCTCACGAGTTGTACAGCATGGTAACCCCTTGGCCATTTGCGACATGGGGGATTGATGTGATTGGCAAGATTACACCGCCGGGAAGCAATGGGCATTGTTTTGTATTAGTAGCTGTCGATTACTTCACCAAGTGGATCGAGGCAAAGTCTTACAAGGTGTTGACTTCCAAGAAGGTGTCACAGTTCATTAAAGAGGATATCATATGCAGATATGGGGTACCAAATGAGATCATCTCGGACAATGGGTCCCACTTTGACGGAGATTGTGACAGATTACTGGCAGAGTTCAAGATTACCCGGCACAAGTCTTCCCCTTATAGGCCTCAGACCAACGGAGCAGTCGAAGCAGCTAACAAGACAATTGAGCAGATAATCAGAAAAACGGCAATTCGAGGTAGGGACTGGCCCGAGAAGTTACCATTGGCACTTTGGGGGTATAGAACTTCCGTCCGTACCGCTACAGGCGAAACTCCTTTTGCCCTGACATATGGGATGGAGGCAGTGCTCCCGGTTGAATTGGAAGTCCCGTCTTTGAGGATCTTATTAGAGAATCAAGTAGCAGAAGTTGAATGGCTCCGCAGTCGATACGATCAGTTGGCCACACTTGACGAGCGTAGACTCAAAGCCATGGAACACATCCGAGCCTATCAAAGACGGACAGCAAGGGCTTTCAACAAGAAGGTGCAGCCCTTAGACATTAAGGAAGGAGATTTGGTTTTGAAGCAACGACTTCCCAATAAGTTCAATCCTCTCGGGAAGTGGGCCCCTACATGGACCGGCCCGTATGTGATCAAGAAGATATTTTCGGGTGGAGCAGTTAAAATGGCAGATTTGGATGGCAACGAATTCAAGGAGCCCGTCAACCTCAGCAAGCTCAGACGCTACTATGATTAAGCTCTTCCTCCCCTCTAAAAAAAAAATAAAAAAAAAAAAAAAAAAACGCAAAAAGAAGCCCGCTAGATTGAAAACCTGCAAAAGGCGGTCTAGCAATAAAAGAAAGGGTGCGTTCAAAAGCTCGCTAGATTGAAAACCCGTAAAGGGGGGTCTAGGCAAAAGTTAGAGCAAACAAATAAAATAAAAATTGTCCCGCTTCTATCTTCCATTTCTAAAATTAGTCGTTTGACGAAAATGAACTACGACGACCTGAGCCCCTTGGTTCTCATTGTAAAAGGGGAACGTAGGCAGCCTTGATCGGCGCGGTCCAAAAAATAAATAAAAATCCAGTCTGTTTCTACTGAAGCAATAAACTTTTTTCATTCCCACAATCAATGCATGATTACACTTATTTGATGAGTCTAAGCTCGACTATACTAATGACTACATAACTTGCAAAAGAAACTGAAAAAAATAAAAATAAAAAAGACAAAATAAATAACTAATGTGTCTGCATGTGACTGTGGGTGGATACTCGGACATATAGGTCTACTCCTTGGCACTAGGCCCCTCATCTCCATCCTTCTTCTTCTTGGCGGCTCGTCGAGTTGGTTTCTTCTTGCTCTCTCTCTTAAAGTAAGGCGAATGCTTCTTCTTCAATGGGGGAACCTCCTCGATCGCCTTGCCCTTCAGTTTCCGCTCAATCTTCTTGGGAGGATGCTCTTCCACTTTGTCCGAAGAAGTCTCCAAAGCTTCTCTGCCTCTGAGAAAACGGCTCGAAGATATGTTAGGAATCAATCTCCGTCTCAAGTCATATAAAACCTCCTTCATCGGTCCCAAGTTTTCTTCATACCATGTCAAATAAGCATGCGACAAATGAGTGCTAAGGGTCCGCTGTGCAAGATAAACTCGTGGCATCCCATGAGAACTCCATAAGCTTACCATCAAAACTGAAACACCAACGTCCATTGGAAGAACCTTGGCAGAATCATCAAACTCAGAAGATCCCCAAGTTTGAGGACGGACCTGCTCCATGCCATACTGGCGAAGTGCCCGCTCCGCATAGTAAAAAGTGGTGGTCTCAAAAGCTGGTACACGAATCAAGCATTGCCCAAGCTGAAGGTTCCGAATGAAAGAGAAACCCCAATCTTTGTACTCGCCACTGAATCCTGTCCGTATCCACCTCCGCCAAGTACATCTTCCACTCCCGCTCTGATAAGCTGGAAAGCGGATCAATCTTCCTCCTGCAACCGTGAAACCAAGGCTTAACACTCGAAGGGGGAATCTCTAGAACAAAAAGCCGATCCTCAAGCCATGTGGTCAGTAGTTTGGCACTGCCCCTAGTCATAAGCGGAGCGCCCCTAGCTATCTGAGATATACCATGAAGTGTCTCGCCCAAGAGAACCGGAACAACGCTCCTCCCAGAACGAGCCTGATCAACCATATCCAGACATCCACTGGTAGCTACCCCCACATAAGGAGAGAACAGAACCTTGGAAAACAAGCAGAGGGCCAGGCAATCCAAAGCAAAATCCGAGTCAAAGTCATCACCATGAGCAAACCTCCCCGGCAAATCACATATATCTATATCCACACCCTCAACCAAGCCTCTAGCCACAGCCATAGGGATGCGCAGAAATTTGGCTACCCTTGTCACCAACGGAACTCGATCCTGAGGGACTGCTATCAAACTGACATCATCTCCGCCGCACAAAGCAAGAAAATCCTCATAGGTGGGCGTAATCTCGTTGTAGGAAAAGTTGAAAACGTGATTGGAGTCATCCCAAAAAGCAGCTGCAGCATGTAAGAGATTCCAGTTGGGATGCATGGGCAAAAGGGACCAAATGCACTTTACCCCAAAGCGTTTGTCAAAGACATGACGAACGGAGCGAGGTACCTTGGATATCCAAACAGCCAAATCACTCTCAAAATTGTTTTGCTTCTCCATCAAGACGGAAGGGTGGGAATTCATTATGTTGTTGTCCACGACAGTAAAAAAAAGAATAGAGCAAAAGAAAAGAAGAAAAATATGATGTTCCGTCAGCTAGGCAAAGGTATTTATATAGGTATTGGTAATTGGATTCCGTACAGGAAAAGGACTGCGAGGTAATCCGTGCAGGAAAAGGACAGCGTATGGCCGATCGGCCCTTTGTCCAGGAAAACACGCCGCCTCTCAGCATAAGGCCGATCGGACCTTTATTTTAGGGCCGATCGAACCTTTAATTTAAGGCCGATCGACCCTTTGATTTCTCCAAAAAGCGGCGCAGCTTCAACAATCCAGGGATTCTAAGGCTCCACTTTTTTTATTATTTTGCTACAATAATGTCCTCGTTTATTCAGTGCAGTGTACAAAAATAGATAATGTCCAAAAATAGAAAATGTGCATAAATAGAAAGTGCTAACTTTTATATATTAAAAACCATAAACTAGTACATAAAGCAGTTGCATTACATCAGTGAGTCAGCATAAAATATAGAGTCTGCATGCTTCTTCTTCCCTACAGGTATTACAAAATAAAAAAGTCCTAATGACCCCGACGGGAGGTCGAGGCACGACCGCGTGAAAATCTGGAAGTCGAGCTACCCTCACCATGGGAGCGCTGTCTCCACTGCGCCGGATCCACGTCCACTGATCTCCGAGATTGGCAGGAAAGTGTCGACACTGCACTCCTCAGCAGACGGGTCAGTATATTGGTCTGCCTCACAGCCCGCACGTAAGACTCCCGGGTAACCTACAAAATCAGGCGCAAGAGTTACACCATAGCTAAAACATAATGATCAGTGCATAAAGAGAAAAAGTAAGAGGCATACCCCGCCGGCACCGCCCGGAGGAAGCTGAGCACCCTCCACCTCATCGGCCTCTGTAGGTGTCAAGTCTACCCTCACCTCCCCGTCGGCCATATGCACAAAGAAATGGTCGGGAAATGGAGGCATATCAGCAATCTCGGGATGCCCAGCACCCATCGGCTCGGGGATGACCAAATCCTGCTCCCCTATGCCAGCAGCCCGGCGGCCTCGGCGATCGCCTCACCACCTGCGGCGATCTCAGAAAGAGCTCCACAAAATCCACATAGCCCATATCAAGCCGGAACTGATAAGTAGGGACCCTAAGTAGATACTCCGCCCTCCTCGCCAATCGGTTCGGATACCACATGTTCCTGGGAGGATGTTGGGGCGCATAAAGCGGAGCCCATGCATAGTGTTGTCTCGCAACCCGCTCACCCAAGTACATCTCGTCCGCAAGCAGTCCAACCAACAATCTGCGGGAAGTAGTCACATCCCGGACAGCACCAACCATCTCCGATGCCTCAGGAGTCCAAGGGTAGAGCAAAAACTCGGGCCTACTGGGACCATCAAGAACAGCCCTCAACTCGGACTCACGAACCGTCTTCGGGAACCCCTCAACCCGATTCTCCTTCCTCCAGTAGCGCAAGACGGGCACATCCCTAGTCTGATCCCGCAAAGTGAACGGCGCGACGCCGAAAATCTCATAGACCCATGCCTGCAAAAGACACGGAAAGCAGATATTAATAAAGACAGAAAGACAAGTAACAAGTAAAAGGACAAATAAAAGTCGGCATACCTCCAGAACAAACTGAAAGGCATCAAAAGAAGAGGTATTGGACCTCGAAACAGTATCAAGAGCCCGATACAGCTCGGCCAAGCTGGCCCCTCCCCAAGAGATATCTCGCACTAAGCTCAAATCGGTCAGGCGCCCAACAAAGAGAATCGGCTGCTTGGGCCCGAGTTGGGGAAAAGCGATGCGAGAATCCGTACCAAAGGAATCCCACGACAAGTGCGTCAAGCCCGTCTTGGACAGCCTGTCTTGATCAATAGCGGCCTTGACCGGCTTGTACAACCTCCCCGCATCAACGCCGAAATTTACGCTCGAGCCTAAGCTAGCGCCCAAAGCAGCTGAATCTGACGAGCCGGGTCGGCATAAAGGGTATCATCAAAAGGCAATGCTATGTCCGTGAACCTCAATCCAGTAAGGACGGCAAAGTCTGTAGGAGTGATCGTGGCCTCACCCCAACTCAAATGGAAGGTGTGTGTCGTGTCCCACCAGAACTCCCGACACGCCTTCACCACGGCAGTACACTTCCTGGTCTGGCCCATCAGTGAGACCATGTCAAAAAAGGGAGCCAACCCCAAGCTCCGTACCCTCTCACGAGGACCACCCTCACCAGCCGGCAAAAGGGCCCACAACTCACCAACCGCTCTAAGGGAGCTACGTCCCTTCATCTTCTTCCCCTGCAGGTAAACACAGCACAGGTACGTGTCATTACTCGCATTTAAATAAAAATACTTTGTACATGCATGAAATATTCTGTTGTTAAATAAAAAATTCTTTACCTTCATCCCGACGCGGGAGCGAAGACCGGTAGATCCATGAAAAGCCAAACCCGGATAAAAGTCAGACTGGTTGAACAACAGAAAATGCAGCCTCGAGGGCCGATAATTGCGCAAAGCCCGCCGCCTCCTAGCCTCAACGTCCCCGCCGGCGTCACTCCTATCACTCTCCCCGGCGTCAGGATCACCCTCCTCTTCATCATCATCGCCGCCGTTACCGCAGTCATCGCCGCCAAAATGACCGCCGTGTCCGCCACCATTGCCGCCATGTCCGCCACCACTGCCGCCATGACTGCCGCTGCCACCACCGCCATGACCGCCATGGCTGCCATCATCACCACCTCCATAACCTCCATAACCACCCTCAAAACCACCACCCACATTGCCAAAACCGCCCCTAAAACTACCAGAACCATGGCTGCCCCCGGCACCATGGCCGCTAGCACCAACTCCTCCGCCATAGCCAAAGAAGGTGTCACCTACGCCGCCATATGAACCCAACGATGGAGCATCCGATCGATTGAGCAAGAGTTCCAAAGCGGCAACATCGGGATCCATGGCAATACCTTAGCAAAACTCGGCACAAATCAATGGAACTCAAGAAATTCTCCGGCGAGGAAAAAGCTTCAGAAAATTCGTAAAGAGGAAGAAGAAGACGTAAAGGAGAAGAAGACAGTCGGCTTTAAAAGCCGATCGGCCGAGAATTCTGACCAATGGGGTGAAGGGCCGATCGGCCCATTATTTTTGTGCTTCTTTGGGACCATCGAACGGTCCAGATCTCATCTTGGCGCCACGGATCCGCGTCAAATCGTCCTCAGCCAATCAGAAGGAAGGGCCGATCGACCCTTCCCCTTTCCCGCTTGACACGCGTCCCCTCGGTCAGAGTGTTTGACCAGGTTATTAAATAACCTCTCCTTTTTTCAAAAAAACCTCCGTTTTCAAAAAAAAAAAAAAAAACCCTTTTTCAAAATAAATTCTTTTTTATTTTATAACTCAAAACTTTTTTGTTTTATCAAAATCCTATTTTTCGGGGTGACTCCCACAAAGTCAAAATCCTATTTTTTCGGGGTGACTCCCACAAAGTCAAAATCCTATTTTTTCGGGGTGACTCCCACAAAGTCAAATTCCTATTTTTTCGGGGTGACTCCCACAAAGTCAAATTCCTATTTTTTCGGGGTGACTCCCACAAAGTTAAAAATTCCTATTCTCTCGGGGTGACCCCCACAAAGTTAAAAATTCCTATTCTCTCGGGGTGACTCCCACAAAGTTAAAAATTCCTATTCTCTCGGGGTGACCCCCACACAGTTAAAATTCCTATTTTCCGGGTAATTCCCTCATAGTCATACTCTCACAATTTTTTGGGTGACCCCCGCACAGTCACGTCTTCGCATTCCAGTGACTTCCGCACAGTCACGTCTTCGCATTCCAGTGACTTCCGCACAGTCACGTCTTCGCGCAGTCACGCATACCCGGGTAATTCCCACACAATCGCATCTTCGGTTTGGGACGCCACGTCCGCCACTCTCGGGTACTAAAACGCCCACTCCTTCCGAACTACGACTTGGCTTGATTCCTATTGGGATACGTAGGTAGCCCGACGTGGGTCCAGCCGCTCGACCTACCTGGTCATCTTTTTTGCGACTCAGTGTGGATGTGTGCCCAAATTTTGTGGATTCACGCGAGTTTGAAGACATCCGAGTTATTTGAAAAACGGAGTCGCCACGCCATTTTGATTACCTCAAAACTTTGAAAAAAAGGTTTTTACTTGGGTTCGGAGGTTAAGTTACCCCTTGGGAAGAACGTTTGGCGTTCACCCAAAGTGCCTTGCCGGAGCAAGTCTCCCAAGATTTCGATGTCGTGCTTGCTTGCGTGCTTTCTTGTGTGCATGTGTTTGAGAAAAAGGGGGGAATGTCCCAAGTTGTCTTCCGGACGTACAAACCATTTGTTGGTTGTCGCTCGGGATTCCTTGGAAATTTATGTATTTGGGATTATGATCCCGTCCTCATCTTATGACTTGTGATCATCGCATTTTAACCTCGGGACCCTCGGGACTTGCGTGATCGAGAGAATGACTCTCTTTTGGTCAAAGATGAGGTTCTTTAGAAAAGGAGGGTCCTTAGCCCATCAATCCTACGCTTTAAGACGGCCGAGCTCATATAGATGCTTCATACTCTTTCTTAAGCGATAATCGGAGATATAGGGTTCAAGGTGTCCCTCTCTAAAGAGATATGGAACCTTTAATGGAAGGAACGATGTAAAGATAGGATCTTTTACACCGGTCCATTCCTAGGTTGTTAATGGGGGAATGGGGGAAATGTATGTAAAAATGAATCTTTAATGAAAAGATGACATTTTTGGGTTGCAAATGATGCTTTTTGATTGAAAGAAATGATCTTTATGCAAGTGATGCGTAAAGATAGGATTTTTATGCAAATGATGCATTGGAAAAGGTTTTTGAATGCAAAGGATGCATTTTTATTGAAAAGATTGGATTTTTATGTGCAAATGATGCATAAAAATGACATTTTTATTTGAAAATGGGGGTTTTAGGTGCAAAGGATGCACCTTTATGAAAAAGACTACATTTTTATGACAAATGAGGTCTTAATGCATGCAAAAGGGAAAGGGGTGATAAAGATGTGATCTTTATGAATAAATGCCAAGTCCCAAGCAAGATATATGAATGCAATGAGCAAGTATATCAATTAAAAGCAAGGTTAGGGCGTGCGAGGTTACCAATTGCTTCCTTTGCTTCTTCAAACGGAGCTAGGAGGAGAGGTTGGTCTTGGGTCTTCAAGGAGGAGGGAGGTAGCTTCTTGGCCTTCCTTCTTCACCTTCTTGAGCTTGCACCAATATTCTTCACGTCTTGGGAGTGTTTATAAGTGTATTGTGTATTTTGTGCCTCTATTGTGTGTGTTGAAATGGGTAGAGGAGTCCTCTATTTATAGGTAATCTGGATAAGGTGAATGAAGCCGTGCGGCTAAGAGCAGCGAGCTAATGCAGCCGTGCGGGGTTATCTGAATGACTCGGCATTCTAGAACCATGCAAGGTGGCAAATTCTAGAACCCTCCTTCCTAATTAAGAAAAACGTGTTTCTTAATTAGGAAGGATCCCCTTCAGCCCTTATTTAATAAAAAACAGTTCCGGAATGTTTCCGAACGCTCGGAAGGTACGGGGAAATTACCGGAAAACTTACCGAAATTGTCGGGAAAATTAACCGGAAGGCATGAGCCAGATTTGGGTACTTACGAAGCCCCTCGGCAACGTCACTTGCAAGGCAAGTGGGGTTGTCGATAGAAAAGGATCCGATCTCGGCGAATGCCGAGACGGATTAGATGACCGAGACGGTCGAGTGGCTGAACCTTTTGGAAGGCTACCTACGTATCCGGAGGAATCAAGCCAGCCGTAGTTCGGAATAAGATCCGGCGAGGAAGGGAGAAGAGAAAGCTGGTCTCTTCTTTGGGGAAAATAGAAAATGACCTAGGAGGTCAAGCAATTGATCCTGCGGGGATATGCTAGAAGTGACCAAGGTGGTCTCTATGAGGGATTACTTCATCACTGAGGAGCGACTAAGGAACAGGGTGACCGAAGTGGTCGGATGGCTGGACCTTTTATAAAAGGCTACCTACGTATCCCGGAGGAATCAAGCCTTGATCGTAGTTCGGAATACACTGGGAAAGGGGGCGTCAAATGTGACGAATTGGCTGAACCTAAAGTAGGCTACCTACGTATCCGGAGGAATCAAGCCAGTCGTAGTTCGAGCTTTGGCGAATCGAAATGTTATTCTTCCAACTTGGAATAACGGAGATCGAAAGAGAGAGCGAAATGTCATTCACCTTGGAATGACGGAGATCGAAAGAGAGAGAGCGAAATGTTATTCCTTCAACTTGGAATAACGGAGATCGCGAGAGAGATCGAAATGTCATTCTTCCGCCTTGGAATGACGGAGATCGAAAGAGAGAGCGAAATGTCATTCTTCCACCTTGGAATGACGGAGATCGCGAGAGAGATCGAAATGTCATTCTTCCACCTTGGAATGACGGAGATCGAAAGAGAGAGCGAAATGTCATTCTTCCACCTTGGAATGACGGAGATCGCGAGAGAGATCGAAATGTTATTCCTCCACCTTGGAATAACGGAGATCGAAAGATAGAGCGAAATGTCATTCTTCCACCTTGGAATGACGGAGATCGCGAGAGAGATCGAAATGTTATTCTTCCACCTTGGAATAACGGAGATCGAAAGATAGAGCGAAATGTCATTCTTCCACCTTGGAATGACGGAGATCGCGAGAGAGATCGAAATGTTATTCTTCCACCTTGGAATAACGGAGATCGAAAGATAGAGCGAAATGTCATTCTTCCACCTTGGAATGACGGAGATCGCGAGAGAGAATGCATTTTGTAAAGAAGTAAGAAGGACTCAATGATTTTTGTAAAGAAAGTGGGGTGTACCCGATAATTTTTTGTAAAAGAAGTGGGACGTACCCGATAATTTTGTAAAAGAAGTGAATTAAAAATGCCAAAGGCAAATAAAATGAGCCACAGGGGTAAATTTGTAAAATAAGCCTCGGGGGCCTTTGGAGGGAAAATTTGATTGAAAATGATTGAAAATGCCAGGAGCACAAAGGGTAAAACAAGCCTATGGGGACGAAATTGTAAAATTGAGCCTTCGGGAGCAAAATTGTAAAATCCGGCCACATGGGCTAAGTATGTCGCACGACTCGGTATTCAAGTGGCTAGGTTTGTCGCGTGACATAGGTAGCAGAATTGTACTTTCTGAGAACCCTTGGAATTGGGTGGAATTGCCGATACGGGTTGGAATTGGGTGACCAAAGAGGTCACATGCACGATTCTCTTGGGGCATGGCGAAGAGATGCGGTCCCTTACTATAAGGATGGAAACGGGGTGACCTAGGAGGTCAAACGGCCGATCCTGCGGGAATGTGCCAAATAAAGGGGGTGACCAATGTGGTCATATAGCTATACTTTTGTAAAAAGCTTACGCACCATTGAGGGATGGTGAATGAAAAGGGTGACCAATATGGTCGGATGGCTGGACCTTTATGAAAGGCTACCTACGTATCCGGAGGAATCAAGCCTTGATCGTAGTTCAAACTTCATCTAGACAATTAGGAACGATGTCTAGGATTCTTGAGGTTTTGACAATTAATGGAGGTTGTCACACGAGGAAAGTGAAGCTTACGTCACTATCGAGTAGATAGAGGTAGCTATAAGCTGGAAAACTTGAGCATACTTTTCAATGCGTGATAGAGGTAGCCAAAGTTGGATTTTTGACAATTAGGAAAGCTGTCGCTGGCGTTATCTTGTTATAACGGAAGTAACGAAGGCGCTTTTGGGAGAAAATGTCATCATTAGCAATTGGCACGTTACTTGAGCCTAGGGGTGATTTTTTCTTGGAAACATGGTAGAGGTAGATGCGGATGTACATATGGAATGTGTTTAAGACGGGTTTCAAGCGGGAGGGGTTGTATCCCTTGGGTGCGGGCTGAGCTAGCATTGTTGTTGTCAACGTGGACTAAGATTCCCTCTTGAAATTTGAGGCCCAGGGTTTTAAAACTCGGGTCTCGATGAATGTTCCTTTCTCGGACTACGGCGCTTGAAGGCGATGCGACAGGCTTTTATAACCAAAGACTAAAGCGAGATGTCATAGTGACCAAACCTCTCTTCTAGGGATGGATACAACTTATCGAGCCCCGTGCGAGGAAGAACTCTGCAAAGCCCCATGAAAGATCCTTTCACCGGCAAAGCTCCGGTTGGATGAGCGAGCGAGGCGAAGTCTTAGGTTTTGAAGAAGTGACTTAATGAAGCCCCAATCGATGACCTAGCGAAAATCCCAATATGATTGGTGCTGCGGAAGTGATCCACGAGGTTGATACGAACAAAGCGAATTCATCTAGGGACCTAGTGAAGAACCCGATGCGAACCCCGAAAATGGCTAAAGAAGCCCCAGTTTAAAGGAATGCTTGGACAAAGTCCCAACCTTGAAGAGTTTCGAAGCAGCCCTAATGCGAATTGTAGCAGAAAAGGGAAAACCTATCCCTTTTTTTTTTTTTTAGTCAATCAGTCAACCTTAAGAAGATGTGGACGAAGAGAAGAAATTTAGGAAGATATATACATGCAGGGGCATATTTTTCGAAAGGTGGGAATAGATCCCAATTTTGTGTTATTTTGACGGCCTTATTCGATGTAGGCACAAAACTCGCTTTGTGTTTGACTCTTTTGAGAGAGTATAAGCGTAGAAAGGTTGGTAAAAGTGTATGGAAGCCCCTGCTGACAGAAAATCAGTGTTTAGCACTATTTTTCCTAAGATATAGAAAGAGAAGACTTGTCAAGACATCTGAAAACTTGTTTTATTTACGATGATCACAAGATTGCTTAAAACCCTTTATTAATGTTCGGGTTATTCAACCACTAATCTCGATATGAAAAAACATTCTTATTAGTCATGAGGAGAAAGTCAACCAATGCCGCGGATCAAGGTTGGCTGGTGTGAAAGAAAGGTTTGTGTATAGGGAGGTCATTGATGAGACCGGGTTTTATGGGATCTGACTGTGTCTATGGGAGAGGTCATTTGATGAGACCGAATTCTACGGGATTTGAATATGCTTATGAGGAGGTCATTGATGAGACCGGATTTTACGAAACTTGGATATTCTTATGAGGGAGGTCATTGATGAGCCGGATTTTCTAAAACTTGGATATGCTTATGGCCAGGACCATTCTTTGGTTGCCTACGTTCCCCTCATTGTGAGGAGCTCAGGTCGCCGTAGTTCGGCCTTGGCCGGACTGTGTTTGGCTTTGGGAAATGGGATTTGTGGTTCCTTTAGTGAAAAGGCTTAGGATGAGATGATGAGGCGTGGGCCTCGGGATGATTCCTTGGCCAAGTCATTTCGGACGGTTGCTTCTGATTTTCATCTTTCATTGGGGGAGAAGGGATTTGCACGTGCCTAAAGGCTTACGAAATGCTTACGCTTTGCTTCGACCGCCCCATTGTTATCGACAACTTTCATTCTTTGAGCTTTGACTTTGCACATGTCTGTCGAAGCTTTTTGATTGATCTTGGGTCCTTGGCCTCATTTTCTTTTATTTTTATGTGCAACCATTTGTTTTTGCCTAGGCGCCCTTTTTTGGGATTTTCAGCCTAGCTGGGCATTACTCTTTTAGCACTAAGATTTTTTCTCCTTTTGTGCATCCCTGTTTTTTGCCTAGACTGCCCTTTTCTGGGATATTCAGCCTAGCTGGGCATTACTCTTTTAGCACTAAGATTTCTTTTGCTTTTTTTTTATTTTCTAAAGCACCTGAGGGCCAAGGCGAGCCCCTGCTTGAACTTTCTTGATACCCTTGAGGTCTAAGCCAAGCTCCTAGGTTGTTGTCGACATGGGGTCAATCTTTTGAAGCTGAGTGACCTCTTGTTGTCCCTTGATGTTGCCGCCGTCGTTGACTTGGTCAAGATGAAGGTGGGGGCATGATTGGGAAAGTGTATGGCTTGATGGAGGTCTTTTGTGGGGTAAGGAAAGTGTATGGCTTGATGGCATTAGTTGACTTTCTCACACTGATTAATCGGAACGTGAATTATTTCAAGAGATTATTTGTTGAGCAATGCAAATGATCATATAAAATAAAACCATTTCATTAAATGTAATGTAGGTGTGCAAATAATGTCTTAAGTCTAGCAAGAAAAGAAGAAGACTCTTTTATAGAAAATTGAAGATTAATTACAATGTCCATGGAGGACTTGATTTGAAAGAGAAAAGTACTAGAACCTACGAAGGTTGACTGAGAGACTATTTTTCTTTTTTTTTAATCTTGCTTAAGGATAAGTAGACCCTAGTCTAGCTACTCTTATTTGGTTGGACTGCCCGGGTAACTTGAGCTTTCCTTCGTAGATCGGCCATTTGAATTTCTTTCTTCGAGATCTACACACTTATGCATCACATGCCCAAAATGCTTGTGGTACTCGCGAGAACTTGGTCTGTCAACTCTCTTGGGGTTTCTTGGCTTATAATTCTCGAGAGGTGTGAGAAGGCCTCGTTTCACCAAATCATCGAAAACTTTGCTCATGGGCATCCCGAAATCATCGGCCGGCGTTTCGACCTTGTACATCTGAATCGACCTCTTACCATAGCTTCTTGTTTTTGGCCCATGGAGGTTCTCGAGCTTCCCATTTTCTATCAACTTCTGGATCTCATGCCTCAAATAGGTGCAATCATCGGTGTTGTGCCCGGGGTATTGATGGAAAAGACGGTGCTTGGACTCATCTAACCGAATCTTGGGGTTCTGGGCTTCCAATTCTCCGGTGGCTTTATCGGCTTTTCTTTCATCGGCTCTTCGAGAATCTTGCTTAAAGGCATATCCGTATTGCGGAGTTTTCGGGAGACATTGTTGGTCTCAAGACTCGGAGTTCCATTGTCCAGTTGGTTCCATTGTTGGATTTGGGCGAAGGAGGCTACGACACTCTTTCCTTTGTGAGGAGCGGGTGCGACATGGGTACGGTTCTTTGTTTGGTGCTTTGGTGGCATTGGGTCATGCTTGGTGGAGTCATTTCCTTGCTTGGTTCGACGTGCGGGGTCAAGGGAGTATTGATACTCATCATGAAGTCAAACTTCTCTTGCATTTGTTTCACTTGTTCCATCAATATTGCCACATGGGGGTCAACGGGGCCTCTCGAGTTATTGGAAATCGCAACAGGACTTTTATCGGCGGAGGGAAACACGGTAGCAAGCGGCGGCTGAATTCATTAAGCCCGGTAGGTGACAGTGGAGACTTGAATCATCCTTTGGCAACTCATGATCGCACTCGGGTGTGTGTAGGGGCTTGAACATAGCCACATAACTCAAATTGATTATGCGAAGCCGGAGCGTAAGCGGCGGTATTGCTGGCGAGAGCAGGTGAGGTGAAGCCCAATCCGTTACGAGGAGGCGAGGGCGATGGAGCCGGATGGTGGGATGTTGGAAAGGGCGAGGAGGAGTGGTCCTTGGCAAGGGATCGTATGTGGATGGAGGAAGGTATTGGTTATAGGCGGGGGTCTTGGTCATAGGATGAAGGGCCGAAATCACTTGTTTCCAAAGTCTCATCTTCGACTACCACCGAGAGAACCGTTCGACTCAGCTGTGACTGAACTCCATGACGACGGAGTGCGTCAATGAGCATGGCTTGCTTGTTCTGATGAACCTTATGGGCGCTTTCCAAAGCCGGGACTAACTCTTCCTTCCTAACCATCGATTCCCTGCACCCTCTGTTTTTACATCCAAATCTGCCATTCGACTCTACGGTGATGAGCTATGCGAACCTAAGGTTTTACGAAAAGCCGGCCGACCCAGTATTCTAGCCCACTTCTTTCTCGCTGCGGGAAAGGGACAGGCAAGGTTTAGGCTCGGGGATAGGTAAGGTAGGTAAGATTTAGACTTGGAGGTAAGTGTTTAGGCTAAAGGCTCAAGTAACATGCACTTATCGCTTAAGTTTTTACTCAAAACACATTTTCTCCTAATCCTAATTGATCGGAAAAGATGAGACCTTGAAAGGTCAAGATTGAAATTTGGAGATCGGACCGAG
This sequence comes from Adenophora triphylla var. japonica, assembly GCA_022495995.1. Lineage (NCBI taxonomy): Eukaryota > Viridiplantae > Streptophyta > Magnoliopsida > Asterales > Campanulaceae > Adenophora > Adenophora triphylla. The sequence goes on along the minus strand of JAFEMH010003559.1, from coordinate 96,959 downwards.
GAGGTCTCGATTAAGGATTTGACCATGAAAGGTCGAGATGGGAAATCGAAAATCGGACCGAGGAGGTCTCAATTAGGAATATGACCATGAAAGGCCGGAATAGAAAATCGGAAATCGGACCGAGGAGGTCTCGATTAGGGTTTGACCATGAAAGGTCGGAATAGAAAATCGTAGATCGGACCGAGGAGGTCTCGATTAGAGATTTGACCGTGAAAGGTCGAGATAGAAAATCGGAAACCGGACCGAGGAGGTCTCGATTAGGGTTTGACCATGAAAGGTCGGAATAGAAAATCAGAAATCGGACCGAGGAGATCTCGATTAGGGATTTGACCATGAAAGGTCGGAATAGAAAATCGGAGATCGGACCGAGGAGGTCTCGATTAGAGATTTGACCGTGAAAGGTCGAGATAGAAAATCGGAAACCGGACCGAGGAGGTCTCGATTAGGGATATCAGAGATAGGAAAATGCAATTATGATTACATTAATTGTTCAAATTTACTTAAAACAATGTATTTTATTTATTTCTATTTGGTTGGAAAAGGGGTTTGCCCTTCTTTTCGCAACTACTCTAGATCTGGATCGGTGGGTTCCGTCACTACGTCTATAAGCCCCTCGTATTCCACTGTATTTCGACCTCCCGGGGTGGACAGCCCCGGGCGAGGGTCCTATAGGGCACGCGGATCCCACCGACCGAGAGTAAAGAACGCTCCTAACGGGTCTAGCGGGTCATAGGAACTTTCAACGCACGAGCGATGCGGATTATAGTCAAGGCAATACCGGGAAAGTCTCGTCTCTCTGCCTTGACAGATTTTTGGCAGAATTTCGCTTGAGCGAATGACGTTTTGACTTTCGGTAATGTCCGAGAATATAATAGGCATGGGTCGGGCGGTAAAAAGCCGGATGACTCGGTGTCACATTGAACTTCGTTGCATACGCCGGGCGTGAGTTAGAATCGAAGTCAATGCCGGGTCAAGATCTTGCCAATTTTTCCTTGTCGGAATTTTAGCAGAGCTTCGCTTGAGCGAAAGATCTTTTGTTTTGTTGGCAAAGACTCGGTCTTGACTCTTTACGCATTTCGTGCAGGTCAAGGTCAATAGTCAATGTCGGAGTTGAGATCTCGCCAATTTTTCCTTGTCGGAATTTTGGCAGAGTTCTTCTTCCGTTATGAACTAAGGCTTGACCTTTACGAGGGTATGCAACTGGGCTATATGACACGGACTAGACCAAAAACCAACCAAAAGTCACGGTTTTTTGAAACGTGTGACACGGGTGTGCATTGGTCGACAGCTGGCTGCCATGGGGAGGTTGGGATGATTCCGTGCGCGCCGGGAGCATCGTAAGGCTGTCCGTGGCTATCAGTGGAACCACCCTCGGGTTTGAAGGACGTGCGTGCAAAGTGTACGGGATATATCGGGTGCGCGTAGTGTGCGGTCTCCTAAAAATGTTCCTTTTGAGTTAAAACGAAATTTTCATAATGTGTTTTAAAGGAATGATTTTCGGGACGGGGAAAATGCAACACGTAAGCACGTAAATTTTAAGGAGCCCAGTCGATCATGGGTGAGTAGCCCCAGTGCTAGGCTGCCAGATTAACCATGATTTTTCCTGGTGGAATTGCCACTGAGGTCGCCCGGTCAGAATCCAAGGAGGATTGAGCCGTACGACTGCATGGATCAATTTTCCATGTTCCACTCCTTTTGCTATTTTTCGGGTTGTTTCCCGTTTCAAAGTATGCACAGATTCCAAGATGCAAATGATGCAATGCATGGTAAAGAAAGCAAGCACGATTAATGAAATCGGCGATGGGAGTCTAACCCGCTCAAAGGGAAAAGCTTTCTTTTATTTTTTTCAAAATTGTTTTTCGAAAAGGGATACTGGTACGTGGATTGTTAAACCACCGGTTATCCCAACTCCCACGTCAGGGAGTGTACAGGAAGGGTAAGTGGTTTCCACCTATATACCGAGTATCAAAATTTTTTTTGTTTTGAAAATAGAAGCTTTTCTCCTTTGGGTTATCCCCAGCAGAGTCGCCAAACTGTGGATGTGTGCCCAAATTTTGTGGATTCACGCGAGTTTGAAGACATCCGAGTTATTTGAAAAACGGAGTCGCCACGCCATTTTGATTACCTCAAAACTTTGAAAAAAAGGTTTTTACTTGGGTTCGGAGGTTAAGTTACCCCTTGGGAAGAACGTTTGGCGTTCACCCAAAGTGCCTTGCCGGAGCAAGTCTCCCAATATTTCAGTAATCGTGCTTGCTTGCGTGCTTTCTTGTGTGCATGTGTTTGAGAAAAAAGGGGGGGAATGTCCCAAGTTGTCTTCCGGACGTACAAACCATTTGTTGGTTGTCGCTCGGGATTCCTTGGAATTTTATGTATTTGGGATTATGATCCCGTCCTCATCTTATGACTTGTGATCATCGCATTTTAACCTCGGGACCCTCGGGACTTGCGTGATCGAGAGAATGACTCTCTTTTGGTCAAAGATGAGGTTCTTTAGAAAAGGAGGGTCCTTAGCCCATCAATCCTACGCTTTAAGACGGCCGAGCTCATATAGATGCTTCATACTCTTTCTTAAGCGATAATCGGAGATATAGGGTTCAAGGTGTCCCTCTCTAAAGAGATATGGAACCTTTAATGGAAGGAACGATGTAAAGATAGGATCTTTTACACCGGTCCATTCCTAGGTTGTTAATGGGGGAATGGGGGAAATGTATGTAAAAATGAATCTTTAATGAAAAGATGACATTTTTGGGTTGCAAATGATGCTTTTTGATTGAAAGAAATGATCTTTATGCAAGTGATGCGTAAAGATAGGATTTTTATGCAAATGATGCATTGGAAAAGGTTTTTGAATGCAAAGGATGCATTTTTATTGAAAAGATTGGATTTTTATGTGCAAATGATGCATAAAAATGACATTTTTATTTGAAAATGGGGGTTTTAGGTGCAAAGGATGCACCTTTATGAAAAAGACTACATTTTTATGACAAATGAGGTCTTAATGCATGCAAAAGGGAAAGGGGGTGATAAAGATGTGATCTTTATGAATAAATGCCAAGTCCCAAGCAAGATATATGAATGCAATGAGCAAGTATATCAATTAAAAGCAAGGTTAGGGCGTGCGAGGTTACCAATTGCTTCCTTTGCTTCTTCGAACGGAGCTAGGAGGAGAGGTTGGTCTTGGGTCTTCAAGGAGGAGGGAGGTAGCTTCTTGGCCTTCCTTCTTCACCTTCTTGAGCTTGCACCAATATTCTTCACGTCTTGGGAGTGTTTATAAGTGTATTGTGTATTTTGTGCCTCTATTGTGTGTGTTGAAATGGGTAGAGGAGTCGTCTATTTATAGGTAATCTGGATAAGGTGAATGAAGCCGTGCGGCTAAGAGCAGCGAGCTAATGCAGCCGTGCGGGCTTATCCTGAATGACTCAGCATTCTAGAACCATGCAAGGTGGCAAATTCTAGAACCCTCCTTCCTAATTAAGAAAAACGTGTTTCTTAATTAGGAAGGATCCCCTTCAGCCCTTATTTAATAAAAAACAGTTCCGGAATGTTTCCGGAACGCTGGGAAGGTCTGGGGAATTACCGGAAAACTTACCGAAATTGTCGGGAAAATTAACCGGAAAGCATGAGCCAGATTTGGGTACTTACACTCAGCTCGAGTCCAAACCTCACATCCGCGAGATCATCGTTTCACCTCCTGAAATCCCTTTTTTCAGGACGGATCCTATTCTTTTATCGTCGACCCCACTTGTCTTACAAGAAGCGTCGTTGTAAGTACCCAAATCTGGCTCATGCCTTCCGGTTAATTTTCCCGACATTTCGGTAAATTTTCCGGTAATTCCCCGGACCTTCCTAGTGTTCCGGAAATGTCCTGGAACAGTCCAAATTTAAAATTAGGGCTGTAAGGAGCCTTCCTAATTAAGAAAACACGTTTTTCTTAATTAGGGGGAAGCTTCTAGAATGATGCCACCTTGCATGGTTCTAGAATGCTGAGTCATTGTGGATAATGCCGCACGGCCTCATTTGCAAAGAGCACTGCGGCCGCACGGCTTCATTAGCCTTATCCAGGCCTATAAATAGAGCCCTCCTCTACCCATTTCAACACAACAACAACAACACCAACAGTCACACACACACAACCGGCCCACTCCCGGGCGTGAAGAATCCCTTTGAAGGTTCAAGAAGGTGAAGAAGAAGCTCAAGAAGCCATCTCCCTCCTCCTTGAAGGTCCAAGACCAACCTCCTCCAAGCTCCGTCCAAAGAATCGAAGAAAACGATTGGTAACCTCGCACGCCCTACCTTTGCATCCTAATTGCATTATAAATTGCTCATTGCATTGTCTTTATATTGCTTGGGACTTGGTAGCTTAAAGATCATATCTTTATAATCCCCTTCCCCTTTTCATGCATTAAGACCTCATTTGTCATAAAAATGTAGTCTTTTTCATAAAGGTGGATCCTTTGCACCTAAAACCCCCATTTTCCAATAAAAATGTTATCTTTATGCATCATTTGCATATAAAGATCAAATCTTTTCAATAAAAATGCATCCTTTGCATCAAAACCCCTTTTCAATGCATCATTTGCATAAAAATCAACTCTTTATGCATCATTTGCATAAAGATCATTTCTTTCAATCAAAAAGCATCATTTGCAACCTAAAAATGTCATCTTTTCAGTAAAGATTCATTTTCATCATGCATTCCCCTTTCCCCCAACCTTGGAACGGACCGGTGTAAAAGTTCTCATCTTTGCATCGTTCCTTCCATTAAAGGTTCATGATTTCTTTAGGAAAAGGATAACCTTGAACCCTATATCTCCGATTATCGCTTAAGAATGAGTATGAAGCCTCTATACGAGCTCGGCCAGTCTTAAAGCGTAGGATTGATGGGCTAAGGACATTCCTTCCTAAAGAACCTCATCTTTGACCCAAAGAGAGTCATTCTCTCGATCACGCAAGTCCCGAGGGTCCCGAGGTTTAAAATGCGATGATCATAAGTCATAAGATGAGGACGGGATCATAATCCCAAATACATAAATTCCAAGGAATCGGCGACAACCAACAAATGGTTTGTACGTCCGGAAGACAACTTGAGACATTCCCTCCTTATTTTCAAACACATGCACACAAAGAAAGCACGCAAGCAAACACGATTAATGAAATCTAGGGAGACTTGCTCCGGCAAGGCACTTTGGGTGAACGCATGGCGTTCTTCCCGAGGGGTAACTTAACCTCCGAACCCATAAAACCTTTTTTTCAAAGTTTTGAGGTAATCAAAATGGCGTGGCGACTCCGTTTTTCAAATAACTCGGATGTCTTCAAACTCGCGTGAATTCCAATAAACAAAAAATTTTGGGCACACATTCACGGTTTGGCGACTCATGGGGATAATCCCAAAGGAGAAAAGCTTTATTTTCAAAACAAAAGTCGATACTTGGTATATAGGTGGACCCCACTTACCCTTCTGTATCGCTCCCTAACCGGGGCTTGGGATAACAAGGTGGTTTAACAATCCCACGTACCGGTATCCCTTTTCGAAAAAAATAATTTTGAAAAAAATACAAAAAGCTTTTCCCTTTGAGCGGGTTAGACTCCCATCGCCGATTTCATTAATCGTGCTTGCTTTCTTTTACCATGCATTGCATCATTTGCATCTTGGAATACGTGCATATTTGAAACGGGAAACAACCCGAAAAATAGCAAAAGGAGTGGAACTGGAAAATTGATCCATGCGGTCGTACGGCTAATCCTCATAGGATTCGACCATACGACCTCGGTGGCAATTCCACCGGGAAAAATCATGGTTAATCTGGCGAGTCCTAGCGGCTTGGGGCTACTCGGCTCCATGGCGGCCAGGGCTTCCCGAGAAAATTTACGTGCTTATGTGTTGCATTTTCCCCGTCCCGAAAATCATTCCTTTAAAACACATTTATGAAAATCTCTGTTTTAACTCAAAAAGGAACAATTTTAGGAGACCGCACACTACGCGCACTGATATATCTGTACACTTTTGCACGCACGTCCCTCAAACCCGAGGGTGGTTCAGTGCGATCACGGACGGCCTTACGATGCTCCGGGCGCGCACGGAATCATCCCAACCTCCCATGGCGGCCGGTGTCGACCAATGCACGGTCCGTGTCACACGTTTCAAAAATCCGTGACTTTTGGTTGGTTTTTGGTCTAGTCCGTGTCATATAGCCCGGTTGCATACCCACGTAAAGGTCAAGCCTTAGCTCATAACGGAAACCAAGATTTTCGCTCAAGCGAAGTGCCGAAATTCCGACAAGGAAAAATCGGTGGGATCTTGACTCAGACATTGACTATTGACCTTGACCCGCACGAAATGCGTAAGAGTCAAGACCAAGTCTTTGCCAAAAATCAAAAGATCTTTCGCTCAAGCGAAGCTACGCCAAAATTCCGACAAGGAAAAATTGGCAAGATCTTGGCCGGCATTGACTTCGATTTCGACTCACGCCTTTGCGTATGCAACGAAGTTCAATGTGACCTTTGTGTCATCCGGCTTTTGCCGCCCGACCCATGCCTATTATATTCTCGGACATTACCGAAAGTCAAAAACCGTCATTCGCTCAAGCGAAACTCTGTCAAAGATCCGTCGAGGCGAGAGACGAGACTTTCCCGGTATTGCCTTGACTATAATCCGCATCGCTCGTGCGTTGAAAGGTCCTATGACCCGCTAGGCCCGATAGGAGCGTTCTTTACTCTCGGTCGGTGGGATCCGCGTGCCCTATAGGACCCTCGCCGGGAGTCCACCACAGGAGGTCGAAATACGGGTGGAATACGAGGGGCTTATAGACGTAGTGACGGAACCCGGCGATCCGGGATCTAGAGTAGTTGTGAAAAAGAAGGGCGAACCCCTTTTCCAACCAAATAGATATTAATAAAAGACAACATTTTAAGTAAACTTGAAGATTCTAATTTGCATATTGCACGAGCCTTGACTAAACACCTACCCAGAGTCTAAACCTTTCCTATCCCTTTCCCGCGAGAAAGAAGTGGGTGAGAACACCGGGTCGGCGACTTGTTAGCGCGAGAATCCTCGGACAGGTTCGCGAGAATCCTCGGTTTCATCGGTTCGAGAGAGTCGAGAATGACCAATTTGACGAAAGCGATCTTGGTTTGGGTAACCGAGATGACCGGGGAAAAAGAGCTAGCCTATAACCAATGCCCTCCCCCATCTTCATATAACCCATTGCCAAAGCTGTCCTTTCTCGGTCTCCTCCAACACCCCAATTGTTAGGGTCCCGACACCCTCGCTTCCTCTAAATCCCTCCATGGGACCCTTTTCCTCCTTTCGGCCGAGCCAAATTTCCCTACCTTGGAATCCCGGTGCAGTTTGACCTTTCCAACTTTGTCAACGCACTTTGTGAATTTGCCTACCTCTCGAGATAGCTACGGCGAAGAGTCGATCGGGAATGAGAATAGGAATGGGTGGATTTACGGTGATGATGACGGTTCGGTAGAAGGAATGGACTTGGAGCCAACGGAAGTGAAACCCGAAGGGCAAGATGAGGCGAAAGCCACGGACACAGGAACGAGGGGATGAAGTCACTTCAAAGTGTGTCTGCAGCCTATGCAAAGGCTCGGAAAAGAATGAGGTAGTGTATGAGTCCTATATCCTAGAGTTCAATACTCCGTACAAGGACTTGGTAGGTGAATGGAGAGACTTGATCGAAGCTTTAGCCAAAAGAGGGAAGTGGGCTCCTCCCACCGATCTAGAACATGTAAGTGTCGCCGAAGCCAAACTCTCATCGGGAAGGGTAGACTCTATTACGGTGTTAGTAGTCACTCCTGAAACTTGGTACGAAGAAGAATGTATGGATGCCTTGGAAAGAGTCACGAGTTTAGAGCGACCCCGAGTCCCTTTATGTCCTACGATGATAATGATGTCTTCTGGTAATCCCTAAGCCCGAGGAAGAGTCGAGATACCCCTCATATGGCGTCAAGTATCCCGACACCTTTTGCCCTCATTGGTCATAAGAGCCAAGACGAAAGTTCCCACGAGAGCTACGTAGTGACAACGATGAAGACACGGTCGAAGTGCGGAAGGGACAATAGAGGAGTGGTTAGCCCGAAGCCGAAAGCCGGAAAATATCTCGACGGTAAGGAAAAGGAACCCGCCATGAGGTTTGACCCCGAAATCCTTATTGATGATGGAATTTCCCATTTCGAAAGTGTTTAGCCAATGTCCAAAATGCCGTCAAAGGTTGACCCCCGGGAAAGAAAAGACATGCTTGACGGTGATGAGGAATGTGATCCTACTCTGTTAAAGAAGTTGCTAGGATCGGATGAGAAAGCCATTTGCCAAGCTCCAAAATCCGGAAGTGATAATTCTTGTTGCATCTTGACTTTGAAAAGTTTGAATGAGGCCGTGAAAGCTTTAAACGGAAAATGTGAAAAGGTCAAAAGGCCGGTAACACAGGACCGGATTCGGGAAGCCGCCTATGCTTCCGACGGCGCCGTCAATCGAGATCAATCGGCGAAATTGGCCATACGCCGGTAAGAATCCGCCTCGACTTTGAAAGAATTGTGAGAATCCTCCGGTAGGAATGATGACCAAGGAAAATCCAATGTCTATGTGATGACTCGATGCAGACGAGATGAGTATTGAGCGGCCTAGGGGTGACAAAAGGAATGCCGTCTCGGAACCAAAGACGAGATAAAAGACCTTATAAGCTAGAAGCGAGAAAAGCGACTACGATAAGGAGGATCCAGTCCTAACTCGGTTGAAGTGTACCCAAGCCAATATCTCCTTATGGTCCTGTTAACCTCTTCATACCCTCATAAGTTGAAACTAGAAGAAAGTTTGGCCAAGACCATGGTGCCCATAGATGTCACCCCGATGAAGTCGTCCAAATGATTGGAAATATCCACTATGGAAACATCATTACCTTATTTGAATTGGACTGCCAAAGTATGGGGCTAGTCACAACGAACCTCTTTACATCACAGTCCGAGTTAGAAGAGCGTCGATTGCCACGAGTACTAGTTGACGGAGAAGTGCAATGAATGTCTTGCCGGCTAAGATGATGGATTTATTGGATCTAAAGCCAACGGACTTAAAGCCTTCTAGTCGAGACTATTAAGGCCTACGACTCCCTTTGCACGATCGGTTTTGGGGATCGCCACTCTCAAGATGTGGTTCGGAAAAAGGTCATGGATGTTGATTTTCAAGTTATTGACATTCCGATTTCATTTCTTGCCTTCTTTGGGACGGCCTTGGATCCACCGGATAAACGGGGTAGCCTCTACTTTGCATCGGTGCGTCAAATTTCGGTCGAGTGATGGAACTATCACCACCATTTATGGGGGCAGTGTCACGATAGAAGGAACCGGCAGGGGACATCCCGATATTGGAGATCAAGCATGATGATGAAGGGTTAGCATTGGCCGGATTCTCCGTAGCTTCTTCCAAGGCACAAGTGTGTTGCGCGACCTCACCACTACTTCCGATAAAATCCCTCTGCCATGAGGATGATGCGAAAAATGAGCTATCTTAGGGACTTGGATTGGGTAGAAGACTTCAAGGTCGTAACACCATCATTGATGTGAAGGAGCGAGACTACTAGATACGGCTTGGGGTACAAACCAAACTCTCGGGATGCCGGAAAAGCTAAAGGCAAGAAAGGTGAAGGGTCCGGCTCCATCCTTACGGTTTGTCTACGACCCATTACTTTATAAAAGGAGAAACACAATATCATGAAAGTGATCGCCGGATCTCCTTGCGAGAAAACCCTTAGAGAACCTTGAGAAAGTTAGGGAAAGCCGGCCAATCCCGTTCGAAGAATGTTCCTTGATTTGCCGAGATATCCACAGGGCTACCACTCCGTTCGAGAATGAGTACGTCTTCAAAGGAAATCCGGCCGGTGTCAAAGGTCGGCATCGGGACAATGGACTTCTCCGCCTTTGAGTTAGCTCTTCCAAAGATCGACGAGATAGAAGGCTGCCCGGCGGTGAAGACGATCGGTGGGGTTTGCAAGAGTTGTTTGACGAAGAAGCACAAATCCCGAGACTTGATCGACTTGATTCGAGATGATGAGATAGTTGCCGTTATTGGAGACGATGGTGAAAGTCATTTTGATCCTCGCACTTTGGTGACTAAGACGAAATGCCATTGAAGAATTGGGAGACATTCTCGGGGCCGATAGCAGTCGACGGCAAATGATCACGGAGCTTGGATTGGTACCGTCCTCCTCAACCCGGTCGTGTCAAACACCTGTTGTCTATTCGGTTGAGTCGGGAATCTTCGAATTCCGGTCCTCGAGTCATCAGAAGGCCTCACGCTGAGGATTATGAAAATGTAATCGATGTCATCTTTCCCCTTATCTTGAATGAAATGACAAATCTTTACGATTATCCTCTTATTGCCAACTTAACAAATGATAAATTAACTCAAAACTTAACAACGAGTTAATAATGAATCATTTGAACAAGATGCAAACACACTAAACGAACAATACATTAAAGAAATCTTTAAGCGAGGTTTCGAAAAAAGGAAAACCGGGCCCAAGGCTGAGGAGGTTTTGATAAGTGTGAACTTGGGTACTATTGAGGAACCTAAAGAGACACAGATTGGAAGCTTCTTCCGGGGGTTGAAAGGGACATTGATTGATTTGCTCGGAGAATACGTCGACGTGTTTGCATGGTCATACAAAGATATGCGGGGCTAGACGGTTCGATAGTAGAGCACGAGAATCCCTCTAGCACCGAGATGCTAAACCGATAAAGCGGCGAGAAAAATCAAGCGGAATGGTCTCTACGGGTCAAAGAAGAAATTGAGAAGCTACTGCGGGTAGGATTCATCGAGTCATTGAATACCCGACATGGTTGTCCAACATCGTGGCCGTAACCAAGGCGATGGGAAGGTCTTATTTCTTGTGTGGATTTAGAGATACGAACAAGGCCGGCCCCAAAGACGACTACCCTACGCCAAACATAGACATCTGGTGGACTCCACTTTGCCAACTACGAAGTCAAATCCTTCGTTGATGGTTTTGCGAGCTACAACCGGATCAAGATGGCCGAGGAAGACCAAGAAAAGACGGCCTTTACCACACCGTGGGGAACCTCTTGTTATACGGTAATGCCATTCGGGCTCAAGAATGCGGGGCTACTTACGAAGGGCGGCGACCGCACTTTTTCATGACATGATCCACAAGGAGATTGAGGTCTACGTAGACGACATGATAATCCGCTCCAAAGGAGAAGGTGGGCGGCACTTTGTTGACCTACGAAAATTCTTTGAGAGGTGAGACGGCATTCCATGAGACTAAACCACACTTGCCAAATGCACCTTCGGAGTGACAAGGGGAAAAGTGCTCGGGTACATGGTCACGGAGCGAGGTATAGAAGTTGACCCCAGAAAGATCAAAGCTATCATGGATATGAGGCCACCTCAAACCAGGACGGAAGTCAAGAGCTTCATGGGTAAATTGCGGTACATCGGCCGTTTCGTCAATCGGTTGACCACTATGTGCGAGCCCATCTTCAAGCTCATGAAGAAGAATGTGGACCTGAGAATGGACCGAAGAATGCCAAGACGCCTTTGACCGAGATCAAGGCATACTTAGTGCATCCCCGGTACTATGCCCCCACATAGACGAAGCCTCTTACGCTGCTCTATCTAAGCATCGCAGAACACGGCGGTTGGGGCTATGCTTGCTCAAGAGAAGAAAGATTCTCGGGTAGAAAGTGCCATTTACTTTGTCGTAGGAAGCTACGGGGAGTGAGCTCAATTATTCGGCGTGTGAAAAGACACGTGCGGGACTAGTGCAGGTAGTCGGCAAGTTGAAGCATTATATGCGAAGCCCACCTGTGAACTTGGTCTCGAAAATGGACCCCATCAAGTACATCTTTGACAAGCCTTCCCTATCGATGCGTCTAGCGAAGTGGTCCTTCTTCTTGGCGGAGAATACGACATCAACTATGTGACCGAGAAAGGCCATCAAGGGTCAAGCATTGTCGGATCACCTAGCGAATTTCCCCGGTAATGAAGACGAGAGGGCACGAACCCCAATTTCCGAGATGAAGGGATCTTTGCGGTTGAGCACGAAAATAGATGGCGATTATTCTTTGACGGAGCCGCTAACAAAAGAGGAAATGGTGTGGGAATGCTATTGGTCGATCCAAAAGATGAGCATACCCCATAGCCCTCAAGTTGAACTTTCTGCCACGAACAATGCCGCCGAGTATGAAGCTGCATTCTTGGTTTGGAGGCCGCCTTAGAAAGAAATGTCAAGGAGCTCGAAGTTTACGGAGACTCGGCCACGATCATCAACCAGGTTTCCAACAAGTGGAAGGCGTAGACCCTACTGCAACGGTATCATGCCTATATGGAGGAGTTATTTGGACGGTTCGGAGAAGTGACTTTCCACTACTTGAGGAAAAGAACGGTTCGCGAGATGCCCTAGCTACTCTAGCCTCATTGGTAGAGATCCCCAGGAAAAGCCATAAAGCCCTTGAGTGGGTAGAAGAGAAGCCCCGACTTTTTGTTGTGAAGTGGACACAGGACTCGAGCCTATAAAGGAACCTTGGTACAATCAGTTACCAATTCCTCAAAGACGGAGAGTCGGCTTTCGAGAGACGAAGAAGGTAGACCAAAAGAAGGAGTCGAGCCAAAAGCTTGCGAGCCACGAAAAGGTTGGCTTCTCATTATGTCATTCTAGGAGGCAACCTATACAAGAAGCGGTATCAAGGACCACTCCTCTTATGTGTCACTCGAAAGAGCCAAAGAGTTGATGGCCGAAGTCCACAATGGTCCCTGCGGTCCTCACATGAATGCGAGCCACGATGCAAGTGATCCTCGAGAATGGGTTACCTCTTGGATCTCCATGGAAGCAGTGCGTTCGGCACGTCCGAACTGCGACAAATGCCGGCGGTTTGCTAACCTCAATCATCTCCCACCTCATGACACATCTTGCATGGCGACTCCTTGGCCGTTTGCAACTTGGGGCATTGACGTGATAGGGAAAATATCCCCGGCGAGGAAGCAATGGGCACGAGTTCGTGTTGGTAGCCATCGACTACTTCACCAAGTGGGTAGAGGCCAAGTCCTACAAGGTCCTCACTTCGAGAAAAGTGGCCCGGTTCATCAAAGAAAACATAATGTGCGAGATATGGGGTGCCCAGCGAGATCATTTCGATAATGGGTCACACTTCGAAGGAAGGCTGCGATAGGCTGGCATCGAGAATCGAGTTACTCGCCACAAGTCGTCCCCGTACGAGACCTCGGACCAATGGAGCCGTGGAAGGCTGCTAATAAGACACTCGAGCGGATCATCAGGAAGATGGCCACCCGTGGTCGTGATTGGCCCGAAAAGTTTGCACCTAGCACTCTGGGGCTCTGAACGTCTGTCGGAAACGGCCACGGGAGAAACTCCTTTTGCCTAACTTACGGGATGGAAGCGGTGTTACCGGTGGAGTTGGAAATCCCGTCATTAAGGGTCCTCTGGAAAACAGTGTCAATGAAGTGGAATGGTTGCGCGGCCGGCATGACGAATTAGCCACCTTGACGAGAGAAGGCTAAAAGCCATGGAACACATCCGAGCCTACCGGAGGCGAATGGCGGGCGTTTGATAAAAGGTCAAGGCCGGAGACATCAAAGAGGGTGACTTAGTGCTGAAAGTGAAGCCCCTACCGAGACAACCCCACAGGAAAATGGGAACCCGTCTGGATCGGCCCTTATGTGGTGCGAGAAAATGCGTCGGGAGGAGCAATGAAGCTTGCGAGACTTGGATGGCAATCCCTTTGTCCACCCGGTCAACGGTGATAAACTCAGAAGATACTATGTCGATAAAAAAAAAAAAAAAAAAAAAAAAAAAAAAAGAAAAAAAAGAAAAGTGCAAAAAGAGTAATGCCCGGCTAAATTTGAAAACCCCAAAAAGGGCGGTCTAGGCAAAAGACGGGGTTGCACATGAAAAAAAATATAAAAAAAAAAAAAAAAAAAGATAAAAAAATCCTAGTGCAAAAAGAGTAATGCCCGGCTAAATGAAAACCCCAAAAAGGGCGGTCTAGGCAAAAGACAGTGCACATAAAAAAATTAGTTCACGAGAATGAACTACGTAGACTGAGCCCCTTAGCCTTTCTTGTAAAAGGGGAACGTGGCGGCCATATATGGTTCGGTCTAAACAATAAAAAAAGGGCAATCAAGCTTCCATGAAGTGCGTCCTAAACAATAAATAAAAATAAAGGGCATTTCAGTTTTCATAAAACGGGTCCCAATCAATAAAGACATTTGAATTTCCATGAAATGTGTCTTGATTAATTTTTAAAATAATATTTCTTGTTCATTACAAGTTAAAAACTTCTTGATGAGTTCAAGCACGGTCTACCTCTTAACTCTGCTAACTTTGCTAAAAAGATCTAAAATACAATAAAATGCCTAAATAAACTAATGTGTTTGCAAAATGGCAATAAGAGGATCTTGAGAAAAGACTTGTCGATCGTCATTCGCTGAGTCTTCTTCAGTCTTCTTCCCTTTTCCTCGGCCTCGTCGAGTCTTCTTCCTTTTCTTTTCAATAATGTCGGTATCCCTCATCCCGACCTCTGGTATCCTCACTGGAGCCTCTACCAACCCCGTGTCAATGAGCGCTCTCTCTATACGAGCACGAGTCCGCACCTCCTCCCTCTGAGCCTCAGTCAAAGGAGCGACCTCGGACAATCTCTTGTACCGAGCCTCCATATCACGACCAAGTCACACGATTGGTTATGGCAACTCGCCTTAGCCTCGGTCTCCTCGAGTCCTACTCGAGTCGCGGTCGGCTCCCAATAAAGCTCGACGCCTATCCTCCAAGATAACTGAGTCACTCCCATCTCCCTCTCGTACCGGTCCAAGTAGACAGTGGTCAAGATGGTACTCTTCTGCTCCTAAAGATAGCCCTGGGTGGGAAAGCGGTATGTGTCCAAGCCCTCGAGAAGAAAGAGAAGGCATTTGGATCTCTCATGTCCAATGACACCACCTCCATGGTCCGGATGTCCTCCCAATCACTCAATGGCTCTGTAAAGCCCCAAGCTGCTGGATACCAAGCGGGGTATGTAGAAGGACGACCGGCGAGAATCACGGAACCCTCGCGGCATAAGACCCTGAAATATCCTCCACAGTGCGCAACCTCCAATGTGGTATCCACCAACGGATGTCCGAAGTGGATAGCCTAGCCATCATCGGCTCCCGGCTACCTGTTCTTGTTGCCTAGGTGCACCTCTCAGAAATCACCCAAGGGCGAGTCGGCAAAGCCCGAGGCAAAGCCAGAGCCTCTCCTGCGCCAAAGTCAACATAGCCGGACTCCCGGACCTCATGAAACGGTCTCCCGAGCCATCCTATCAATCCCATGAAATGTCTCTCCCAAAACCGGCGGGACAATATCCTTCCCGACCACTGCAGTCTCGACCATGTCCAAGAGACCACTATGTGAATCCCCACGGACTCGGCGGTGAACAAAATAGAGAATACGCGAGAGAATGAAAGCGTCCATAGCCACCGTGGTCGTAGCCATATCGGAGACCCAAACACTGCCGGGATATCGAAAGGTCAATCCTATCCGGGGCTACCATCATCCTCTCAGCCTCTCCCAAAGGAATCTGCAGAAAAGATGCAAGCTTTACCGTCACCGGCACGTCTCCGATCAGCGGAATAGATATAGCCTCAATCTCGGGACCCCCAATCAAGGCTCTAAAGTCTTCGTGCGTTGGGACAATTTCGTTGTAAGAGAAACAGTAAACATGTCTCCGGACGTCCCAAAACTTTGCTGCGGCTCTCAACAGATCCCAATCGGGCGGGAGATCCCTCAAATGCCATAAAGACTTGATCTTGAAGGAAGAATCAAGCAGCCCCTTGTGATTTTGAAAGTTATATCTCGCCCAAGATTGAAGACCGGATAGAAAATGGTCTCGTTTCCCCCTTTGCAATCTAACGGGCTTCTCCATCGCAAAGTGTTCAAAGATGGTGCTTTTAGGTCCAAAATATGCTCTGGGAACAATTGGGACAAGTCTAGAGTGAAAATGAAATGAAATGGCCAAGCCTTGCTTTTATTCAGAAAATAACCAGCTCAGACAGAACTGTAAGCCGCACGGCTTCATTTGCCCTCAAGGCCATGCCGCACGGCTACATTAGCCCTCTGCGAAAAATTCTGCGGCAACCAAGATTGCTGCCCAAGGGAGTTCTCACCCCACTTTTTCAACCAAAACCTGTACAAAAACATGTCCGAAGCCATTCAAGCATTTATACACCATTATAAATCATTTTGGCCCATTTTCAGCCCCAATTCCAAGCAAAAAAGTCGCCCCAAGGCTCAGATAATATGCAAATTGAAAAAGCATGAATTAGAAAAGCAATTAAAATGTAAATACAATGTTTTCGCCCCATCGGCGCCCAAATAAAGCAAAAAATAAACAAAATGTGCATAAAAATTGTAAATTGTTTGTTTTTGTTCCAAATCTATTCTAGAGACCTCCTAGGCCTCCGATTCTTCTTCATCTTCATCATTGCTCGGCTCGTAGATGCTAGCCTCCCTCATCGGGTCCTCTGGTCACTCACATCGAGATAAATGGACATTATCGTGCCCGTACTCGGCCAGTTTGCTCCGAATGTCGGCGTTGGGTCCCCGCCCCGAGGCATAGCACTGGAAGAGTACTCCGAGGCCGATGAGGTAGACGGCTGTGCCCCAGACATGCCGTCTCTTGCGCTCGAGGCTCCTGTGCATCCGCATTGCCGCCTTCGAAGCACGAGCCGGCTTCCTCGAGAAGAGACCGGCACATGTCCTTCCGGCCTCTATTACGCACGACCGGCCCTATCATAAGTGCGAGTGGAACTGAGAAAAAAAGAAGAGAAAAATCTCGAGAAAATCTCGAGAAAATTGCAAAAGCGAGAAAATATGAAAGCTAAAAAGGGAATAAGACCCTAAGAGTACACTTACAGTCTGTGTCGGGCGGCAAGGTGTCTTGGGGCTCCCTAGCATCGGGGACAGTATCCTCATCCTCCTTGGCACTCCATGGACCACATAGGACGGATGCGCGGGAGGGATCGGCGGGTCGGTAGGCTCATCCTCCCCATATCCACACAGTGACCGCCGGCTTCACTAGCTTCGTGGCGTCCTCGGGCGGCTGCTCCACAAACACGGCGTAGGGGTGTCCATGTCGAAGTACTCCTCCGCGGCCACGCACACACAGTACCTAGCAATCTCATCCTCGGCGAGTCCACAGGCTGCGGCATCCGTCTTTGGAGGGTCGGAAGGAGTAATGGCATCTAGTGGGGGAACATGACCATCGCCTCGAGAAGCGGTCCCCGGATAAATGACATCACATGTCGGCCACTGTGAGCCACCTCCTACGCCTTGTCACCTCTATAGCATCTCCCGGCCAAGATCTCTGGATACACGCCCAGGGGTAGAAGTCCACTCCGTCGTGCCCATCCACTATTGATGACCGGCCTCACCATTTTGTAGTCGAAGGTAATCCGGGTCTTCCCAGTGAATTTATCTCTCGCGTCTCCCCTCCCGGCGAACCATAGCGGGGAAGATGGTGACATCACTCTGCTGGTTCCAAGGGAAGAACCCGATCACCTCGCAAAACCAGGCCTGCATGTTCAAAACATCAAAGGTCATTCTCTCTCTTATAAAAGTCTCAAGACGAGAAAAGAAAAGAAAAGAAAGGAGACTACCTCAAGGGCAAAAGAAAAGCGATCCATGGAAGCGGCCTTGTTCCATTGTACATATCCGAGGAGAAGTAGAGCTCCGCCAATCCGGCCTCGCCCCACGAGACCGTCCCAATCCCGCCAACATCCTCCCGAGAGAGTCGAGGAGGCAAGTCATAGCTATCGTCCCAGGAATTGGCGAAGATGGTGGTGATAGCATCAACCATATGAATGCTCACAGCCGATTTCTTTGGGCGATCACATCATTAGCGACAAAATTACGTATGGAAGTTTGGTGCCACCTCGACATTCCGTGTCTCCATCCCGGCCCCTTCGGAATCGGCTCAAACCCTACCAAAGCTTGAAACTCCTCGGCGGTAATATGGTCCCTCCAAGTCACGGGCCTCCCGGTGAGCTGTAAGCCCGTAATAGCGGTGAAATCGGCGGGAGTCACTTTGTCGGCTCTCCCGGCTCGGGTGAAAGCTATGTGTCTTGTCCCACCAAACTCGAGATAGGGCTGGACCAAGCCCTTGCTCTTAGAGGTGATGTGGACACCCTAGATAGCCTCTACAAATGCATCCAAGCCGGTAGCCCTCACCGGTGCTTGGGATTTGCCCCATCCTTCTCAAAATCGGCATCCTGCGCAAAGCTTGACCGCTATCTCCGACGGTCCTCTAGACTTGTTCTCACGTAGACAAGCACATCAAAAGAAGCGTCGAGTCCTTCATATCATTTCAAAAGCATGCATATATTCAAAAGTGCACATATTTTCAAAAGAAAAGCATTCATAAAAGTTTTTCTAGCATATCTTTTGCATCAAAAACGTGTCTTTCATCACTTGAAACGCGTCATTGCTTTCCTAAAGCACAAAATCACAATTCTTTGCACACAAGCATTATTTTTCAAAAAATGGCATGCATGAATCATTTTCATCTTCCAAAATCATGTTTTCTCATTGAAAATCGGAATTTTGACCTAGTTCTAGCACAAGGCAAGAACTCCGTCTCATATTTTAAAAAATTTTTTTTACTTCATTTTGCGAGAAAAAAGTGAGTCATTCTCATATTTTTCACCAAACAAATTGCACATTGCATATTCTTAGCCTCATAGGTTGTTCATGCATCTCAAAATCATTCAAAAAATCATTCAAAAATCCTAAAATTCGGGTCAAGCCCTAAATCATTCAAAATTCAAGCAAAATCATCGGATTTGAGCAAAATGAGAATGCTTACCCCAACCGATCGCGGGTTCGTTGATTTGTGCTCCCTCCTCCCCGGATAAAGCTCCGATGGAGGCGTAAGGAAGTCATACTTCCTCTCCGTCCTCACGAGCTCCTTCCTCCTCCTTCTCGCGGCCGCCGAGATGTTTCTCCTCGCTTGCCTTGGTATGGGATTGCCCTCCGGATCCATTTCAAATCAAAGGGAAGCAAAAGGGGTTGAAGAATTTCGAAAATTCTCTCTCTCTTCTCTCTCTCTCGGCTGAAGTGGGCGGCAACAAATGCCCAATGCCCGTTCAAAACCTGATTTTAAATAATCTGGAAAAAACAGGTTTCTAGCCGTACGGCTTCTTTTTCTCCATCTCATGCCGGGCGGCTTCATTCGCTCTGAGCATAAATTACAACTTTGCCCCTGGACCTTCCACTTGGGCGTGCAATTTCCGTTATCTTTTAACCAAGATAACATCTTTTCAGAAAATATCCCTTATCTCTTTAGCAATCAAGCTTTATTCCCAGTCGCCTCCGTTAATTCCGTTATAACGGGATAACACTAGGCGACAACCTCCGAATTGTCAGAACTCTAAACTTGTGCTACCTCTATCCGCGAATAGTGAAGTATGCCCAAGTCATTCCAACTTGTGCTACCTCTATCCGCGAATAGTGAAGTATGCCCAAGTCATTCCAACTTGTGCTACCTCTATCCGCGAATAGTGAAGTATGCCCAAGTCATTCCAACTTGTGCTACCTCTATCCGCGAATAGTGAAGTATGCCCAAGTCATTCCAAATTGTGCTACCTCTATCCGCGAATAGTGAAGTATGCCCAAGTCATTCCAACTTGTGCTACCTCTATCCGCGAATAGTGAAGTATGCCCAAGTCATTTCAACTTGTGCTACCTCTATCCGCGAATAGTGAAGTATGCCCAAGTCATTCCAACTTGTGCTACCTCTATCCGCGAATAGTGACGTACGCTCAAGTTTCCCAACTTAAGTTACCTCTATCTCCGTCATAAAGAGATAGTGTCGTAAGCTCTAGCTTCCTCAGGTGACAGCCTCCGAATTGTCAAAATCTCAAGGATCCTAGACATCGTTCCTAACTATCTAGTGATGCTTGAACTACGATCAAGGCTTGATTCCTCCGGGATACGTAGGTAGCCTTTTATAAAAGGTCCAGCCATTCGACCACTTTGGTCACCTGTTCCTTTGTCACTCCTCGGTGACAAAGCGCCCTCATAGAAGTTCAAATATTCGACCACTGGTCACTCCTAGCATATCCCCAGTAGGATCAATTGCTTGACCTCCTAGGTCATTTTCTCTTCTTCCTTCCCCAGAGGATCCTAATTCCGAACTACGGCCTGGCTTGATTCCTCCGGGATACGTAGGTAGCCTTCCAAAAGGTTCAGCCATTCGACCACCTTGGTCACCCAATCCGTCTCGGCATTCGCCAGATCGGATCCTTTTCTATCGACAACCCCACTCGCCTTGCAAGTGACGTTGCCGAGGGGCTTCTGTAAGTACCCAAATCTGGCTCATGCCTTCCGGTTAATTTTCCCGACATTTCGGTAAATTTTCCGGTAATTCCCCGGACCTTCCTAGTGTTCCGGAAATGTCCTGGAACAGTCCAAATTTAAAATTAGGGCTGTAAGGAGCCTTCCTAATTAAGAAAACACGTTTTTCTTAATTAGGGGGAAGCTTCTAGAATGATGCCACCTTGCATGGTTCTAGAATGCTGAGTCATTGTGGATAATGCCGCACGGCCTCATTTGCAAAGAGCCTGCAGCCGCACGGCTTCATTAGCCTTATCCAGACTGCCTATAAATAGAGCCCTCCTCTACCCATTTCAACACAACAACAACAACACCAACAGTCACACACACAACCAGCCACTCCCAGACGTGAAGAATCCCTTTGAAGGTTCAAGAAGGTGAAGAAGAAGCTCAAGAAGCCATCTCCCTCCTCCTTGAAGGTCCAAGACCAACCTCCTCCAAGCTCCGTCCAAAGAATCGAAGAAAACGATTGGTAACCTCGCACGCCCTACCTTTGCATCCTAATTGCATTATAAATTGCTCATTGCATTGTCTTTATATTGCTTGGGACTTGGTAGCTTAAAGATCATATCTTTATAATCCCCTTCCCCTCTTTCATGCATTAAGACCTCATTTGTCATAAAAATGTAGTCTTTTTCATAAAGGTGCATCCTTTGCACCTAAAACCCCCATTTTCCAATAAAAATGTTATCTTTATGCATCATTTGCATATAAAGATCAAATCTTTTTTAATAAAAATGCATCCTTTGCATCAAAACCCCCTTTTTCAATGCATCATTTGCATAAAAATCAAATCTTTATGCATCATTTGCATAAAGATCATTTCTTTCAATCAAAAAGCATCATTTGCAACCTAAAAATGTCATCTTTTCATTAAAGATTCATTTTTCATCATGCATTTCCCCTTTCCCCCAACCTTGGAACGGACCGGTGTAAAAGTTCTCATCTTTGCATCGTTCCTTCCATTAAAGGTTCATGATTTCTTTAGGAAAAGGATAACCTTGAACCCTATATCTCCGATTATCGCTTAAGAATGAGTATGAAGCCTCTATACGAGCTCGACCGTCTTAAAGCGTAGGATTGATGGGCTAAGGACATTCCTTCCTAAAGAACCTCATCTTTGACCCAAAAGAGAGTCATTCTCTCGATCACGCAAGTCCCGAGGGTCCCGAGGTTTAAAATGCGATGATCATAAGTCATAAGATGAGGACGGGATCATAATCCCAAATACATAAATTCCAAGGAATCCCGAGCGACAACCAACAAATGGTTTGTACGTCCGGAAGACAACTTGAGACATTCCCTCCTTATTTTCAAACACATGCACACAAAGAAAGCACGCAAGCAAACACGATTAATGAAATCTAGGGAGACTTGCTCCGGCAAGGCACTTTGGGTGAACGCCAAACGTTCTTCCCAAGGGGTAACTTAACCTCCGAACCCATAAAACCTTTTTTTCAAAGTTTTGAGGTAATCAAAATGGCGTGGCGACTCCGTTTTTCAAATAACTCGGATGTCTTCAAACCCGCGTGAATTCCAATAAACAAAAAAATTTTGGGCACACATTCACAGTCGTCGAGGGGCTACTGTTAGTACCCGGTCCGAAAAAAAGGCATTTTAAATGTCTGGCCCGGTTATTTAAGTGAAACCCTAAAAAACCTACTCTTTATTCTGTCAAATCCGCCGTCGGCCGTACGCGTGGAAAGTACGCCAGGATATTGTGCCGATCGGCCCTTTCCCTGTTGAATGGCCGATCGAATCTTTATTATTGTGCCGATCGAACCTAAGATCTTTGTGCCGATCGGACCTTTATTTTAAGGCCGATCGAACCTTATATTTAAGGCCGATCGGCCCTTCAGCTGGCCCAGCCCAAATACCGAAGCACTATAAATAGGGGTGCCCGGTTACAGTTTTCGACACACAATTTATTCCGGTGAAACGAGGACTACACTTGTTTCGTCCGTATTTCTCTCCATTTCCTTCGAATCGCCCTAGATTTGATCCCAAAGTCTTGCTACAATTGGTAAGGCTCTTATTAATATTTTTGTTCCCTATTATTATTATTATTGTCATATTATAATAATATTTGCATGCTTATTATATTTTAATTGTGCCTTTATGCTAGATTTAGGACCTTTTTAATATATTTAAATATGCATAGCCGAGGATGATCTAAGGTTTCGCCCAAAAAAACCCAATGGATCTAGGAACTATTTCTTACTTTCCACCTTAGTTATAATTGTCCCATGATCAACAATCCCCCAAGGATGAACGTTGATTAGTGCACCTTCCGAGGGCCTAAATCAAAGGTTCTAGGGTGTGATCATCAATTAATTCTTTCTCTCCCCTTCTCCTTATGCATGATCCTGTTTCCTCGATCTATCTCTGTAAACACCGCACACAACCAACACCCCACATGCTAGAAAGACCGATCCGTCGGGCAATAGGAGTGATAGCGTTTCTTCTTCTGTTGTAACTTGACCCCCGAACCCAATTAACTGTTTAACCTTTTTTCAAAGCTTTGGGCTATATCAAAGTGGCGTGGCGACTCTCAAAATTAAACTAATATTTTAATATGGTTTAAAGCGAGTGTCACTAAATGAATATCCCATTTCGATTCGACATTATATGATTAATTATTTCAAACTTCCGAATGCGTGTTGCATCGGGACGGGGTATTCACAATCCCCAACAAACCAAAATACACACGGTTTTTTAAAAAATAAATTAAAATATTTTGTTTACTCAATTTTTTATTTTTCGTTTTTACTTAAATATATATATATATATATATATATATATATATATATATATATATATATATATATATATATATATATATATATATATATTTAAGTAAAAATGAAAAATAAAAAATTGAGTAACAAAATATTTTGTAACTAAGTTCGAAAATTATGAGCACAAAATCAAGAAAAATAAGGATTAGTTACTCAATAATGTTTACCTAAAGAAAAGGAAACTTGTTGAAGACGTTTTCAAAATCGTAAACTTTTTAATTAAAAAGACTTTCAGATTTTGAAAAATTAATCAACAAAATTTCAAAAATAAGAAAAAAAAAACTAATATAGCACACACTAATATGTTAGGGCAATGATGGTAACACGTAGGATAACACATGTGATATAAATCCCCTTGATAAATATTTTCATTTTCAAATACTTAAGGCATAATAAGCTTAGCCTTTTTCAGGCATAACAAGCTGAGCATTTTTCTTGCATTTTAGGCATTATAAGTCTATATATTTTTTTTAAGTACATTGCTTGTTATAAGGATCAATACACTTCTTTAAACAAGAAAGCAACGTAGTAACGATCTCCGTGCTTCGAGTTATATTTCAAGTGTAAAAATAAAGTGATTTATGCCTTTCAATTAGGGTACATTGTAGTAGCAAACTCCATGTCCCTAATACTAAGCACAAATCACCTCATACATTCTCACTGGCAAAAGTACATCATTGCAGCGAACACCGTGCCCCGAGCTCGAGAGAATAGTATGGAAATAATTGCCTTTGCCTTTTAATTATCATAAAAAATATTAGTGACAATGTCACTTTTAGCATATGAAAGGGAGTGATATCACACATGATAACCTAAGTAATAACCTATCATATCAAAAAGGTCAGCATGTGCCACGATTAGAACTAAGCTAAAAAGAATATAAAAGCATTTTTTTTAAATAAAGAGAAAAAATACACTAATATACAAATGTTACCCTTAGTGATAACATCACCTGGGGTAGCACAGACAATCTGACTCAGAGATTACAAAGACCAAGAGATCTTTTCAAACTAGAAAATCTCTCGTGGTCTAAGGCCTTGGTAAAGATATCAGCCAGTTGATACTTAGTATCAATATGGTCAATGCTAATTAGGCCTTTATCTACCATATCTCTAAGAAAATGATGACGTATATCTATGTGCTTAGTACGAGAATGCTGAATAGGGTTTTTTGAAATATTGATAGCACTCAAGTTATCACAGTACATAGTCAAAGAATTATTCTCTAGGCCATAATCATCTAGCATATGTTTTAGCCAAATAAGTTGTGAGCAACAACTACCAGCTGCAACATACTCAGACTCAGCCGTGGAAAGAGAGACACAATTTTGTTTACGACTATACCATGAAACTAAATTGTTACCCAAGTAAAAGCACTCCCCCACAAGTACTTTTCCTATCATCCATATCCCCCGCCCAATCCGAGTCGCTAAAGCCTACCAAATTGGTATTAGTATCCCTACTAAACCAAATCCCTAATTCACTTGTTCCCGAAACATATTTAATTATCTTTTTGACAGAATTAAGATGTGAGACTTTAGGATTGGCTTGATAACGTGCACAAACGCACACACTAAACATGATATCAGGACGACTAGAAGTGAGATAGAGAAGGCTACCTATCATAGAACGATATAAAGTAGGATCAACATCCTCACCTACTTGGTCTCTACCAAGTTTAAGAGAAGAACACATAGGAATTTTTGAACTTTTTGCTCCTTCCAACCCAAATCGTTTCACTAGGCTCTTTGCATACTTGCTTTGTGAAATGAATATCCCTTCATTTGATTGTTTCACCTGCAAGCCTAGAAAGAATGTTAACTCACCAATCATGCTCATTTCAAATGTTGATGTCATAGCCTCTACAAAATCTTTTAAACACGTTTGAGAAGTAGAGCCATAGACTATGTCATCAACATAGATTTGAACAATGACTGTTTCTTTGACATGCCTTAGGATAAATAAGGTCCTATCTGCTTCACCTCTTGTAAAACCATATTCAAGTAAAAAAGAGGTTAAGCGACCATACCATGCACGTGGAGCTTGTTTCAAGCCATATAATGCTTTATCAAGTCTATATACATGGTTTGGTAGATGAGGATCTTCAAATCCTTTTGGTTGTTCAACATAAATTTCTTCTTTTAAATAACCATTTAAAAAGGCAGCTTTAACATCCATTTGAAACAAGGTAATTTTTAGATAACAAGCTATTGCCAAGAGGAGTCTTATGGATTCTATTCTAGCAACAGGAGCAAAGGTATCATCAAAGTCAACACCTTCAATTTGGGTGTAACCTTGAGCTACGAGACGAGCTTTGTTCCTAATAATATTTCCTTGCTCATCGAATTTATTTTTGAAAATCCATTTTGTATCAATTATATTAGTATTAATGGGATGTGGTACTAAACACCAAACTTCATTACGAGCAAATTGTTCAAGTTCCTCTTGCATGGCATGTATCCAAAAATTATCTTTTAAAGCTTCAGAAATATTTTTGGGTTCTAAAGAGGAAACAAAACAGGAATATTTTACCTTATCGTATGTGGTAGACATGCACACATACCTCACCATTTCACGATTACTAAAGGGCTCATTATTCCTTGTTCATACCCCTTCACTTGCTTCTCCAATAATCTGAGAAGAAGGATGATCTCTTCTGATCCTAGTTGGTGGATCCCTTCTTAAATCTTCATGCACATGAGCATCATCATCAGACTGTTCATCCTTTTCAGTTGCTGGACTGGTCTTAGGTGATACCGGAGATGCTACCCCTTCAGTGGCAACACTCTGGTCAGCACCTGGGGTATCACTTGCTTGATTTTGATCCTCCAGTTCTTCCAGCAATATCAATGGAGATTCCTGCACTCCATCACCTGCCTTGAGTGGTTTGCTCAACCCAAGAATTGCATCCAACTTGGAAGAACTCGTGTTGAGTTTCTTAAATGTGGCATCGGCTAGAGTAAGCTTGGCCTTGACTTTGTCCAGCTCCACGTCCTTCTTTGTAAGTTGGACTTCCAATCTGGTCAAGCCATCAGTCAGATCTTGAACCTCTTTGAATAGAGAAACCACCTTCTTGTTCTCTTTCTTCCATTCGTCAACCAATTCTTTGCAAAGGTTCCTAAGACCGCAAATGAATTCATCCTTGCTGAACTCCTTACTTTGTTCACCCTCTTGTGAACTACCCGCATCCATGTTAACAGAACCTACCAAACAAACAACATTAATTAAATTGAAATCTGTATACCTGCTGGATGATATCTCAGGTGCTATCCTCTCTTGGATATTACGTGAGGTATCACTGACAGAGTCCGAGTCACAATTTGTGACCACTATTGCTGTTTGATCTGAATCTTCAGATTGGTTGGTCTCCTCATCTTCATTATCACTGAGGGATACCCATAGGTTCTTCCCCATCTTCCTTAGAGTGTTGGCACACTCGTTTGAGTAATGACCCCATCCAGAGCATGCATGACATTGGATTGATTCAAGATATTTTGGATCAGATCTAGATTGATCTGATGATGCTCTCCTTATGGGACCACCTTTATGAGTAGATGGAAATGTCCTCTTCCGCACTGAATTGTACACATTGGTTTGTTGCTCTTTAGCCTTCACCTGCACATTTTCTTTATTAAATTTTCGTAACATAGAGTTATACTATCTAGCAAGCAAGGCAACACTGGCATCTTCACCTAATTCCTCAAAAATTTCGTCATCCTTATCAGTTGATACACTAGAGGATTGAACTTTTAAATCAACACTCTTGCCTTTAGAAGCTTCACTTTACTCAACAAGGTTTGACTCAAATTTTTTTAAAATGCTCATTAAGGAATTGATGTCCATAGTATAAAGATTGTGAGCCTCTTTTATAGATGAAACCTTCATATTAAAACGCTCAGGGAGAGTTCTAATAGCCTTTGAAACCAATTGTTTGTTTGTAAAAGGTTCACCTAAAAGTTGACACTCATTAGCAATGTCAAACAATTTTTCAAAATAAGAGGAAATAGTATCATTTTCACCCATTCTCAATCTTTCAAATTTGCTAGTAAGACCTTTAAGTTTGTTTTCATGCACACCTGTGGAACTATTTTGAACAAGTTTAAAAATGTGCATGTCAACCAACTCAAAAATAGCATTAAGAGCTTTCTCATTATAGTTAGCTAGGGTGATCTCTTCATTAGTCCACTCGGTGTCAGGTTTAACCTGGATATCACCATCCTCATCAGGAGGTAAAAGTGAAAGAGAGTACCCATTAACTATAGATCGCCACGCTCGAAGATCAATTGATTTGATATGCGAGCGAAGACGGATCTTACAATATGCATAATTCGAACCATCTAAAACAGGAAGACATTTTTGGTTTGGATTTGCAGGATCATAAGCCATGACACCTAGACCAAGCACTTAGTATCGTCAAGTGACCAGCTCTGATACAAATTGAAATTGTCACGGCTAGAATCACAAGTGATATCCAAGGTGATAACAGCACCAACGATAGCACTTGGGATAGCACACACACACTTCAAAAATAAAACAATTTTGTAAAAGAGATTGCAGTGGAATAATAACACCAAAATTATTTTTCTCAAGTTATATAAATAATATAACTTGAGAGTGCCTCTTAGGCAAGACTTTATAATCACTTTATAAAATAATTACAAAAGTCGAAATGTTCCTTATGGCTATAACACTATGAGCTCTATGAAACAAGAGATAAAGAATGGAATACTATCCTAGCCTTCACACAACTTGATACCAAAGTAATCAAGTGCGAAATTACAAGGGATGATGGATGAAAGGAACCAAACAAAGAACTCTATCTCTATATGCTTCGAAGGTGTGTATGAAATGGCGTGTGTTGGCTTGTCTTCAAATGAAACCTTCCAAGCATATTTATAGTCTTCAATTTACTTGAAGGCTACTCAATAAACAGCCTTGGGGCTGTCTTGCACGTTGAGGGAGAGTAGGGAGAGTGGTTGATATTGTTCCTCACTTCTAGCACCCACTTCCTCAATTGTAGCACCCGTGTTGATTAATCTCCAAGTTCATGCTTCAACACCTTGTACTCCCAAGCTTTATCAGTCTTGTACCCTTTATTAAATCAGCAACAACTCCTTGACCAAGTCTCCACACGTTTTTAATTGTTGTTACCAAAGTAACGAATTTATGCATAAAATGTTATTTATGCATAAACTTCTTTTCTTCCAAATTCCCCACGTGTCTAGCTCTTTCTTTGATCATATTGTAACCTGAAATATGGACATAAACCATAGACTATACAGATTATATTAGAACATTAGTCCATTAAATAATAAAAGAGAAATATTCAACTATGTAAATTCCAGCACAGGAAATCATCTGCGATATCATATGCGAAATCATCTTCGATATCACCTGCAGTTTACACTAACATACTCACTAAACAAATGCCATCTTTGCAATCTGTAGAACATTAGAAGAGTTCAGACACAAATAAAGGGGGTGAAAATTTACTGCTGGAATCACAATAATTATAAATTTGTAAATTAGATATACAATTTGTCATTCAACAACATACCACGATCGTGCACGAAAGTAAAAATTCGAAAGCATGGAATGGGGATGGATCATAAAGAGGAGCAAAAGACAAAGCTTGAAGCCCCGAAACGTGAGGTACACCCTAATCCCTACATAAATTTCATTCAAGTAACTTTGAACACATAGCATGGCATAGCATAGCATTGAAATTGTTAATTCAAAAGGGGGAATAGAGATCACCCATACCTTCCCCCTTTGAACCTTCCAAATTCTTTTTCTTTCCCAGTGAAAATGATCTTCTCATCTTCATCCTTCAATCTTTTTTTCACAATAGGATTGAAACTGTTGAATTAATTGTCTTTGAAGAAGGACGGAAAGAGGTAGACGTTTTCTTTACCCTTTCCAAAATTGGATTTGAAAATTGAATTTCTTTCCCTTTCCAAAATTGGATTTGAAAATTTTGAATATAGGCTTTTCCCCCTTAGGTAACTATGTAGTTTATTTATTCCCTGTTGACAGCAAGTAGGAGCCCACTTTACGTAAGCCTTTAATATTTTTGGAGAAGACACAATAATTATCCCAAATTAAGAAATTAAGTAAGACATTCCTTTTATTTTAAACTTGGACTTCAATTTTTTTATATATATTTATGATGCCATAATGTAGTATTATATACTCCCTCCGTCCCAAAAAGATCTTCTCACTTTTTTAGCCATTATCATGAACGAACTTTGAGCAATAATTTTTGGTTGATTTAATTATACAAATGGAAATCTAAAATTTGTAATTGATAGAACATTAACAATACTATCAATAACAAGTTTTAGATTTTCATTAGGATAACTAAATCAATTTAATATTATTTCTCAAAGTTCGTTCGTGATAACGGCTAAAAAAGTGAGAAGATCTTTTTGGGAGAGAGGGAGTACTGTATTAACAATACTCCCTCTGTGCCGCTCAACTTAGGATTTAGATCAACGGGTGTGTAATTTGATCAAGTAATTTGAACAAAGAATAATGATCCTAATATTTTTTTAGAAATTGTTATTAAAAGTGTTATCAATCTTACAATAATAATTTTTAAAATTTAATCACGGTCATAATTTTTGTTCAAATTACTTGGTGGGAGTACATTTCTATTTACCAAAATCCTAAGTCAAGCGGAACGGAGGGAGTATCTAATACGGAGTTTTAAGAAAAGTATTTTTTATCTTGTTTGTAAGTAGAAAGTGGACTACTTATTAACTGTCATTATTTTGACCAAATTTTAAAATTGAAACATGAATGGTTCCATTTGTGGTTCCTACATTACCTACTTATTCTAACCGACTTGACAAAATCTTAACAACTATTTGTTTTTACAAATTTTTTCATTTGAAGCATGAACCGGTCAATTTTGGTCCCTACATTACCTGCTTTAAAAAATTACCTACTTATGAAAGAGTAAGGATTTTGGCCTTACCATGGGTTATTTTACTGTAAAAAACAAAATACTCCTTCCGTCCCATAGTAACGCGCAAAGTCAACAAAAAATTATCCGCTTAATTGTATTTTGATTAAAAATTTGTAGAAAAATTGATTATCCTAAGAAATATTTAAAAATTGTTATTGATAGTAATTTTTTGTTGAATCAATAACATTTTTTTGATTTTCATTAGTACAATCACATTTTGTATAAGCTCTTAGTCAAAGTGCTATTTTTTGAAGATGATCTGTTCTATTTTTTGCATACATTCCATAACAGTAATTTTTAAGATATTGTATTTGTTAAACATGATTTGTTTAACATATACTCCCTCCGTCCCATTAGTAATGGGAAATTTACTGTAGACACGGGAATTAAGGAAAAGTGAATTATAGTGGAGGGAATAGTGAATTATAATGGTGTTGTGAGTATTAAAATAATGTAGGAGAGAGAATGAGTGGAGGGAATAGTAAAGATTCCTTTCCATTTTAGGAAGTTTGTGGTTTGTAATGGGACGACCAAAAAAGAAAGTTAGTGGTTTGTAATGGGACGGAGGGAGTAATTTTTTTCAAGTTAATGCATTTTTACAAAGATCTACATTTTAAATCCATCTTCTCAAATTTGAATCATTTACTACTTTAGAGGGAAAAAAAAAGAAAAAAGAAACATACCAAGTTATTATACTATGAACTACATCATATTGACTGACAATCATTCACAAACACATATTTTCATTACTAAAGGTTATTTACAAACCACATTTCCCCAACACTATACTTGAAAAATACTATTAGCAACCATATTACTCCTTTACTATTTGGAGACTACATACCAAGTTTCCATTACTAAAAGGTGAATATAATCAAAAGGTCACAATTACTGATAGGAGAGTTACTAAGTGGAGAAAACAAACAAAATATCTCCTTTACTATACATTACACTTGGTACTTACCATGACATACTACAAAAGACACCCAACTTAGACTTTAGACAACCCATTGGCAGAAAAACACAAAAGGTCATGGGTCGCCATTTCACCATAGAAACTAATCACCTTCTGTTTTAGCAGATTTGACCTTCTGCTCATCTTCATTTCCAGAGAACTCTTCCATCAAATTACGTTTCACTCCAACACGAACCACAGTAGGAACTGTCTTGACTATGATTGGCTTCACTGGGGCCATAATTGTATCATCTTGCTCTTGAAGGTCCACAGTAGAGATAGAGTTAATGTCACGGAAGTGGCTGATAAGCTGCATATCTGATGTCATCTTCATGACCGAGAAAGGTCCAAGATTGACATCAGTTGAGAAATCCTTAACATCTATCTTGAAAAATGCTTTCAATCCAACAATCCTTGATATAGCTTTGGGTACACCCTGTGAGATAGATTTAAGAAAAATGTTCATTAGGGTCAGCTTATTGATTATTAAGTTTCATGATAACAAATTTACAACAAACAAAAATTAGTTGAACCTGGCCATCAGAAGTAGCTTGCAACTCAGCAACTGTTTTGCCAATCAATTGAACGCAGTCCTTATCCCAAAGGATAAATGATGCTATACCCAAGTTGTCCGCAACACGGACCAAGACCTTGTACCTTAAGATTCCAACTGGATCACTAAAGTCACATTTGACACAATAGAAGGACGGACCAGCTTGTGCCATTTTCTTAAAACATTTTTTGCAGGAAACAAAGTACCAATTAAACATTGGTTCAATAGCAACGACTTGACAAAACACCCAAAAATGATCAATCTGTGAACGCAAGTATAACTTGTTCAGCGATTTTTTTTTTTTAACTAAAAACAGCTATTCTTGAAAAATATTCAAATTGTTTACCTCTTGAACCCTTATCAAACAGTTCAGCGTCAGAATTTTGTCCCTAGACATTTCAAGTTCTTCCATATGGACATGCTAGATGGCATGAACAAACTTGTGACAGGAATGACAGCATTACCTTCCAAAACCAGTCTAAAAAATATTTTTAGAACACATATTATTTATAGAAAGTAGTCATTTATGTTTGTAGTAGTACTAACCCTCTCTTACAGTCTTCTATTTCTTGAATATTTTCAGAAAAAAATTACCCTTGACACTTTAAAAGTGTTTGACAAACAAACATCGCCTCTAAACTTCTTGATACGACACATCTTCATGATCACCAAAATTGGTTCATCATTTGTCTCCACATGATTGAGCAGCTCCTCAGTCAGGTCACCCCAAAGGGTGCAAGGGATAACACTTCCCCTACAGTGGTATAAACAACATTAACGATTCAGTAAAAATATGAAAAAAACGGACTTATTGATAGTTTAGTAGCCTTACTGCAGATTCTTAAGTGTGATATCAAGCATAGTGGTCTGCCTTCCCCGCACTTCACGTGTTTGCTTGGTACTTCGGCTTGAAAGCCTCCCAATCACATCTGCAATATATATTTTTGTTGTAAATAAAAATGAATCTAATGGTTCTGTTAAGTGAAAACACATTAAGAGTACAAAATAAAACAGAGTTGTTACCAATTAGGAGGTTCTCATCCATATTTTCCCACAAAGTTAGGTCGTCATACACCTTGAACTCGAAAACATTTCGAGGGAAATCAGCATCAAACACCTCTACAACATTAGTTTGGAATAAACACCATCTTATATTCTGCAGTTGATGTTTTAAAGTTCAAGTTATTGGTTGCCAGAAGAAAGTTCTTGATGGCGAAGAGGTGTTCCTTCTTTAACATGGTGCGAAAGCGAGCAATGAAAGCCTTTTTTATAGAAACATGGATTTTGTGGCCCTATTATTTAAACCAAAAATATATCAGCTCATTAAAATGAAGTAGAAAACATAAAAATCTGATACAAAATAAAAATTTCAAAAAAAAAATGAGTGAAGGAAATACTCACTTCAGCATCATGAAGAACACACTCTAAGCTATACACATCATTAGTATCATCGCCAACATGTAGAGTGTAGCAACAAATCAGCCTGAGTTTCACAGCTTGATTGATGTTAGAAGGATCAAGTTCGCCATGGTTTTGAAAAGTGGAGCCATGTTATTCTCTCACACAAACCAGCACACTTAAAGAGAGGGTTAAAGAGAGGGAACATATGTGTTATGCATTGGAAATGGAATACTTATTTATAGAGGAGTAGGGGGCATTTCATATTTCTAATTGAAATTTAAATTTGAAACTGAATTCAAGTGTTTTAAAGATACCGCCAAAATCTCAAATGGAAGAGAACAGAAGATTAGGTAGCAGAATTTTTTTTTATATATATATTTTCCAATCAGTTGAGTGATCTCTCAATCAAAGAGCCTAAAATTTGGGGAGAAGCCATACTTCTTCCATGTTTTGATATAGTTTGTTGACAATAGGTATGGTGGTGTTGTACATGGATATGATACTTGTTGACATTATGCCACTAACTTCTCAGAAGAAAGCACGTCAAACACTCTTTTTTTTTTTTTTTCATTTTATCACTTAAGATGAGAAAAGACTTTACTACACATCATTTAAAATTCAAAATATGGCATAGGCGGAAGAATATTTTTGCATGGCTTCTGTGCTATATTTTTGAGAGAGAAAGTGAGACTTTCCTCTTATTATATATATAGAGATTTTGGTCCCAAGTTTATTATTACTTTTTGGTTAAAAGTATTATATTTCAGTTATACTGACACAATGATATTTATTGCATTTTATTAATTATTATATTGAGCAAAGTAACGCAGGAAAAAGACAATCAATAAGAATTAATTTATTACTTTCTTAGATAAAGTATAGTAACAATTGCATTTTTCGAAAGCAAAAATAGGGCAATTATTTTAGATGAGAATGAGTATTAACAACTTTCACTGTTGTTGATTGATCAAGAATAAACTTATATAAGTATTTATTTTTGGAAAATATAACAAGAGGGAGGGGATGGGAAAAAGATATGGTTATCTACTTATCTTTCAAATAAATATTTCATCCGTTACAAAAGTTATCTTATTTTCTTAGAAAAGAGATATAAGCCTGCTATAAGCAAATTGGTTAGCATCCTTGACGCAACGAAATATCAACAAAGAAAGAAAGAGAAATCCACCAAATGAAATTCCCACAAATAAATCCTATCGAATATGACTTTTAAACAAGCCAATAATGGCTTAGGGTTTTAAACAAAAGTGCAATGCTTGCAAAATTGCAATTGAATAATAATCAAAGTTGTGTGTTTCCAAAAATCATACAAGAGTAATTATACTCGCAACTATAAATAAATAAAGGAAAATAAATAATTAAAAACCTAATAATTAAAGGAAAATAAATAACGAAAATAATAATACGAGGCGAATACTAACTAATTAAAATCAACAAAAACAAAACAAGATCGATAGCTTCCTGAAGCTTTACAACACTAATAGGATTGTACGGTCGTGTTCCACTAAAACGCCCGTACACCAGAAATATGGCCGTATTCTGAGCACATTTCTGCTTGGTCTGGTCACCGTTCCTCCGTGCTACATCAATTTGGAACAACTTCGGCCATGTTGTCAAGAAATTCTTCATATACTAGATTTGATTTTTTCATAACCATCTTGGATAGGTCCGTTCCATCTTCACCATCATTCTTCTCTTCAACAACGCTCAATTCTTTTTTTTATTACACAAATAACATTCTTTTCCTCCAAAGCCAAATTTTTATTATTTGACTCTAAAATTGTTCCTTTTAGAGCTGAATCTCCAACCATGGAAATAATTTTTTTATTAACCTCATTTCCTTTGAAACCTTGATTATGAATTTCTTGATCCTGATCCACAAATCCAACTGAAACAACAACTTTTTCGTTTGAATCAGAATCCATTCCTTTGGCCGACGGATCACGTTGGAGTGGGTTTTCCACGTGTGATACATGTTATCTGCAAGCCCTTGCCCGTTGCTTATGGTTGACACTATTCTTGTGGTTCTGCAACAATACATTGATCTGAACACGTCGACATTATTCGGCAGCACGTTAATATTCTGCAGATTTTCGTGCTTCCAACCTTCTATTTTTCTCAGTATAATATTCAGCTTTGTTAGCGTAGATTTTGGCTTCCATCCTATATCGTTGTCTAGCTGATCGTTCTAAAGCTGCTCGATTTAGATCTCCCCTTAATTTATGCAAATGTCGATCATTCCGGTCTGCTTCGTCCAATTCTTCCTCCTCCGCCTCTAGTAAATATGTTTCCTGCCATCGAGCACGAGACAGACGATTAATTATTGCAAGAACAATATCATATGTGTCGTTATTATCTCCGATAATCACCATCTTCCCAGGAATATCAACAAAATATAACAATAATCTAACGAATAGATTATTGACCTAACCCAATCCAGTAGTTAGGGTTTGAACAAGCCAAATGGTTCAGGAATTAAACTCACAAAGATGCAAAAGCAATCTAAATTTTATTAATCAAAAGTCTTCCTATTACAAAATTCCTATCAATCTATTTATACTCGCAATTCCAAATAAATAAAGGAAAATAAATAATAAAAAACCTAATAATTAAAGAAAAATAAATAACGATAATAATAATATGATAATAATAATATGAGACGAATACTAACTAATTAAAATCAACAAAACAAAAACAAGATCGGTAGCTCCTGAACCTTTTTACGTCACTAATAGGATTGCACGGTCGTGTTCCCACTAAGACAAAGCCGTGTACCAGAACTATGGCCGTATTCTTCTGCTCACTTTTTTGATTAGTCCGGTCACCATTTCTCCGTGCTACATCATTCATACGATAATCATTCTCAATCACATGGGTGAGTTTGTATTGTGTGTGATTAAGATCTATTCGAAATTTGTAAATACCATTGAGTTAGAACATATTCTGACTGTGAAGTATAAAACTTGACGAGTTGTCTATCCGAATTATGGGGCGGAGCTATTGCTGCATCGGTTCCCGAGGAGTAGTTGGAAATCAGTAAAATATATTCATCCCGGAAGAAAAGGGTTGGATACGCAGTAATATTACAGAAATGAATTAATTTCATATTTTCTGCTAGTGCTAGCTGATAGAAATTCAGTTGAAATATAATTTAAAAATAAAAATAAAATTAAAAATAAAACAGCTCCAAAGTCCATCCCCTTCTGCTTTCTTTCCAGCAACTCTCATTTCTTCGACCAATTCCTCTCTCAGATCATGGATCTGATTCTGCTGTGCGATCTCCATCTTCTTCAATTCTCTCAATCAATTCCAAAATTCTAGACAGATAAAGTAAAATTAAATTGAATTGAAGATGAAGATTCCCTGCTGTTCCGTTTGTCAGAATCGGTATAATGAAGATGAACGGTGTCCACTTCTACTTCAATGCGGCCATGGATTCTGTAAAGATTGCCTTTCTAGAATGTTTGAAGCTTCCTCCGATACTTCTCTTTCTTGCCCTCGTTGCCGTCATCTCTCCGTCGTCGGCAACTCCGTTCACGCCCTTCCCAAAAATTATGCAATTTTAGGTCTTTTTAATTCTTCTTCTTCTCCGGATGGATTCACCGACGACGACGATGAGGATAATAATGAGGATGATGATAACGTCGGGTTTGACTATGACCTTGACCGCCGCCGCCGTTCGGCCGCCACTTCCAGTACTGGATGTGCTGTTGGAGCTGGAAACGGTGGGGGTTTGATTGAGCTTGCTCTGCACCCGGACTTGAGGTTTATACGCCGGATTGGGGAGGAAGGGGAAAGGAGGGTGGTTGGAGTGGAAATGTGGACAGCGGTTTTGTCTGGGAGGTCGGGGAAGTGCCGGCACCGAGTGGCGGTGAAGAAGTTGGTGATTGGAGAAGATACTGATTTGGTTTGGATACAGAATCAGCTGGAGAACTTACGGCGGGCGTCAATGTGGTGCCGGAATGTTTGTACTTTCCATGGTGCTACTAAGATTGATGGTTGCCTTTCTCTTATTATGGATAGGTGTACTGTCTCTTTGCAGACTGAGATGCAGCGGAACGAAGGGCGGCTCACTCTTGAGCAAATCTTGAGGTCCGGGTTATTCTTTACTATAAATCTTAATTTGATTGTCTGTTTCAATGCAATTTGGATTATTTGTGCGTAATCAGGATAACATTGTTGTAATTAAGCTGCCTAAGAGGCCCTTGAAAGTAGCTATATTCCCGTGCCGAACAATTGTCATGAACATAGATGTTTCATGTGCTCACTTGCTACCAACCATGTCTCGAAAAGTTTTTACCTTTTTGAATCTGTTAGGTTTACACGTCTAATTTTACACATTAAACCGAATCAGCGAAATTAATAAATAGTGCAAAATCGTCAAAGTATAGTCGTCGCAGAGATTTGTTTCATTCGTTTTTGTTTGAACCACCGCTAGCCGATCACCACATTGGGCGCTGCTTAATTGACCAATTAGTTTGAGTTGGATAGGATCACAAGGGCGGCAAAGTTCTCCTTACCAAGTTTTAAGGCTGCTTCATTCTCGGGGCTTGAACTCGAGACCTCATTTCAAGCTAGACCATCCTCTTACCTGGGATCCAGGGCCCAGGCGCTTGGTGGTATAGAGATTTGTTTCAAGTGCTCGACTTTCTACGAGCCAACTCTTGGAAAGTGATCAGCTTTTTCAAAATTGTCAAGTTTACAAGAAAAAGTAAAGTTTTACTCATTGAACTGAAATCAGTTAATGGTAGAAAATAATCACGGTAAATATGGAGTATTTAGACTTGTTAGTGCGTAATCAGTTGTTATTGTTGTAATTAAGCTGTCTATAGTTGTGCCCTAGAAAGTAGCTATACCCCCGTGCCGAACAATAGTCATAGACAGAGATTTGTTTGATGTACTTGCCTTTCTACTTGCCAACTCTTAAAGTGGTTACCTTTTTGAAAAATTGTTAAGTTTGGGGCATTGAACTGAAATCAGTAAATGGTAAAAAGTCGTCCGAGTAAACATGGAGCACATTTAGCTTGGTGACTAGGCTTGGAAGTCTCGTATCGCTCTGTATCAATTGTACAATTGGGTTACAAGCAGGCTCGTGGATCCTCTTTCACTGTTTAAAAATAGATTAGTTTGCCAGTCTGGTGGTTTACTCAAAATGGATGATATGGGTGACCTTTCTTAAAGGCTAGGATGAAACTACGTAGTATGGTAATAGGCAAATTCTCTTGTTTCTATAAGAAGCGGTTGTCCATTGAGACATTAACTGCCGCTTTTTTATATTTGATGTGATATGACTTCAATTACGTAATTCATGATGTTTTTACCCATTCTATTTATCTAATTCACTAATAGAGTAATTTCCTTGTGTCTAATCTTGCATCACCTCCTATCTCGCAACCTAACTTGTCTCTATGGTTATAAGTTACCCCCAACATTAGCAAATGACTACACAGATTTAAAGGTTGAAGATTCATTAGGTTCAAGGTGCTTATAGAAAGTGAAAGCTAGTTATCTTCAAAGATAGAGAAAGGAAGATTTAGATTTTTTTTTTGGAATGTACTCCCTCCGTCCCATAATAGTTTACTCATTTACTGTTGAGAACAGAAAATAAGGAATAATGTTATTAAAGTAGGAGTTGTGAGTGGGTAGGAGAGAGAATGAGTGGAGAGAATAGTAAATTTGAAAAGTGTTGTGAGTATGACAAGTGGGTCCCATGAATAAAGAAGTATTAAAAAGTTTCCTTTTTAGGAATGTGTGACTTTAAAGTGGGACGTCCAAAATAGCAAAATGGGTAAGGTAATATGGGACGGAGGGAGTAGTCTTTTTGGCTTTCGGCATCTCACTCAGAAAAGAGATAAAGAACACCAAATCTTGAAATTTGATGCAGAGCTCATAATCCTTAGGAATGTTAAAGCACCAAGACATTCTTAGAAGAGGAAGGTGAAAAGGATTCGGAAGAAAAGAGGGAACAGTTTGCTTTACAAATTCATAGCAGAGAACACTGTACTAATTTCGGGTACAGATGCGATTCAGCAGGGTAGGTGTTACAAATCAGATGAGATGGGAATACATATTTATAGATGGATATGATTGTTGTCAAAGTAGTATATCTCACACTGTAGTATTATGACAGAAGGTATAGCTTTTTCTAAAGGTAAGTACTTCCTATTGGAGTATGGAAAAGGGGGCAGGTTTTCTTCCTCCACTTGCCCCCTCTTCTCCTCCAATATATGAATAACAATCAAAATAACCAACTTGATCATTTTCTTTTCTTAGGTAAAAGACCCCATTTCTCGTTTCTTTACGGGATTTAGGGTTAGGGGCCTCTAGAGAGCTGCCAGTGACAGATTTTAGTGGGAAAGAGCGGTTTATTTTAATGGTTTTGATTGGTTGCTGGAGGTGTGTACTTTCCAAACGGATGTGCGCTTCATGAGGCGTACGCCTTGCTTGCCTTTTTGCCGCCCGCATCTCGCCTTTTTGCATTTTTTTTCGTTTTTTCCAGTCCCCCGTTCTTCAATTTTCTTTTACTTTTGCATGATTTTAGAACTTGATTTCTTATCCATAATGTCTAAGGGTTTAAGTTTATTTCACTTGCTTATACTAGTACTTGTTTTGTTCATTTGAACTTCGTAATTTAAATTCATGCGCCTTTTGTATTCTTACTTTTAAGTTTTGAATTATATTAGGATACTATTATATGTGTAATTGTGACATTAATTTAATGTTTTTTTCTTTTCATAACACGTTTTATGCTTTGTTTATGTGTTGCATTTATATATATATATATATATATATATATATATATATATATATAGGGTCACGCTCCAATGAGAATCGTTTTAAAATGAGAACCACTTGTATACACTTGTATACAGTAGATATTTAGCTACTGTATACATATACAATAGACTGTATATGTATACAGTAGCTAAGTATCTACTGTAAACAAGTGTATACAAGTGGTTCTCACGGTTCTCATTTTGTTATGGTTCTCATTTGAGCACCTACCTATATATATATATATATATATATATATATATACACACATATATATATATATATATACATATATATACACATATATATATATATATATATATATACATATATATATACATACATATATACATATATATACATATATATATACATACATATATACATATATATTTATTTTCTATTTATTATTATTTGTTTGTTCTATTTCCACCTTGCTCGCCTTTTTGCTACCCGCCTCTTGCCTCGCCTTTCGCCTTTTCCAAGTACATCTCGCCCTTCTCTCGCCTTTCGCCTTTGACAACTATGTCCAGACCTGCTGAAAATAAACGCTCCAGGCTTTTAATATTGCTAATTTTTCTTTCTTTCTTGCTAATTTCTTCATTGTATTTTCTTCTGCTGTATAGCTTGCCCCACGACTTAGTATCTACACACATTTTTTTTTTCTGTTTTTCAAAACAAAATTCTAGGATAGATTAATACTCTTTCCATCTCTATCCAGCTGTAATTTGTGCCACATGATTGAAATTATTTGAGTTCTGGTTGTTCCAGTTACCACAAAGGAAATTTTCACCAATCTGATTACTAGTTGAAATTGTTATTATAGTTTGACTTCAGCAGATGAGGCCAGATTTATTCCAAATGCCTAACAAACACTGCACACCAATTTCATGTTTATGAGCGGGTCATAACTATTCTTTCTCTTTAATTGTAGATATGGCGCAGACATTGCTCGAGGGGTGGC
The DNA here is from genome assembly GCA_022495995.1 of Adenophora triphylla var. japonica. Classification (NCBI taxonomy): domain Eukaryota; kingdom Viridiplantae; phylum Streptophyta; class Magnoliopsida; order Asterales; family Campanulaceae; genus Adenophora; species Adenophora triphylla. The sequence goes on along the minus strand of JAFEMH010003559.1, from coordinate 56,128 downwards.
TGAACTTCATGCAGCAGGTGTTGTATGTATGAGCATAAAACCATCAACTCTTCTTTTGGATGATAACGGTCATGCTGTGGTTTCTGATTATGGACTTCCAGCCATTCTAAAGAAACTTACTTGCCGTAAACCAAGGTCAGAATGTGAGTCATCAAAAATTCATTCATGCATGGATTGTACAATGCTGAACCCGAACTATACAGCTCCAGAGGCGTGGGAACCTGTGAAGAAGTCGTTGAATCCCTTTTCGGATGATGCCATTGGCATATCTTCGGAGTCAGATGCTTGGAGCTTTGGCTGCACGTTGGTGGAAATGTGCACTGGTTCTATTCCGTATGTTGAGTGGCACTTCTATTTTGTTTAATTTATTTTGTGCCCCCCCCCCCCCCCCCCCCAAACAAAAAAAAATTAATAATATTAATATTACAAGAAAGAAAAAGAAAAGAGGTGGAACCTAACAATACTTGTTGATGAATGTTGTGTAGGTGGGCTGGCTTAAGTTCCGAGGAAATATATCGTGCAGTTATCAAGGAAAAGAAACAGCCTCCACAATATGCAAGTGTAGTAGGCGTAGGTATACCAAGGGAGTTGTGGAAAATGATTGGTGACTGTCTTCAATTCAGGACATCTAAAAGGCCAAGTTTCAATGCAATGTTAACAATATTCCTACGGCATCTACAAGAATTACCTCGTAGTCCTCCTGCAAGCCCCAACAAGTAAGAACAGAAGATTGTAGCTATGATTTTTATTAGGTTCAATAACTGATTTCCTTAATATTGGTAGCATATTGGCGATTCTGCTAAAGCATATCGTATTCAACTTCTGAGTTTCTCCGGCTTTTATCTCTGTGCATGGATCCTTGTGTTATATTTCTCTTATGCTGATGTGTACGCATAAAGTATGTTTATTTTATTTTTATTTGTGTTATTAATTTATATCTTCCTGCTAGTTACTTGATTGGCTCGTTTTAATAAATGTTCTTGATTTGTTTATGCCTGCAGTGATGTAGTCATTTGTCCTAGAACAAATGGAATACCAACAGCTCCAGCATCTGAACCTGAAGTCATCCTGGATTACCTGCACCTTCTACACCGATTTGTTTCTGAAGGAAATGTTGATGGTGTTAGGTGAATTACAGCTTCTATATAACTTTTAGCTTCTTGATTTGGAGAAGTTCACTCTTGTATTTCATGTTACACTACCATTTTCCAATGCAGAGGATTACTTGCAAAAGCTGCATCAAGAAATAATGGCAATTCATTACATTCTCTATTAGAAGCACAGAATGCGGATGGCCAAACTGCTCTGCACCTTGCTTGCAGACGGGGTAGCGCTGAACTCGTTAATGTCATTTTGGAGTACAAAGAGGCAAACGTTGATGTCCTAGACAAAGATGGGGATCCTCCACTGGTTTTCGCTCTGGCTGCTGGATCCCCAGAATGCGTTCATGCTCTTATTAGCAGAGATGCGAATGTCAGATCTAGGCTGAGAGAAGGCCTTGGTCCATCGGTTGCTCATGTCTGTGCTTATCATGGCCAACCGGATTGCATGCGTGTAAGTGTATCTCGTTGAAATATATTATCTTCTTATATCCAATTTGATGTATATAGCAACCGGATTTGACTTCGGATAGGAGGATACGAATATAAAAGTATGATGTCGGAAATATAATTGAAGTAATGCCAAACTGGTAAAATTTTGTACAAGGCTAAAACTCAAGAGATAACTCTTCCAGCTTACATGAAGGAATCCTAAAGAGAAGGGAAATTATTGTTTTTCTTCCCCTGCAATGTCATTTCCAAAGATTTCCTTTTGATTTTGGGTTACAACAGGAGTTGCTACTGGCTGGTGCTGATCCGAATGCAGTGGATGATGAAGGTGAATCTGTGCTACATAGAGCTGTTGCTAAGAAGTATACAGATTGTGCTCTCGTCATACTGGAAAATGGGGGATGCAAATCTATGGGTATCCTGAATTCAGAAAATTTGACGTAAGTGCTATTATTAAATTTGTAATTTGATTCAAAATGTTAATGTGTTTGTGCGTATGTTTTTTTTCCTCTCTCGGTATTAACATTCCAACAAGCTATTAATTAGGCCATTGTTCATTTCTATTATTAGGAAACAGCTAACTTTTGTTCATTTTAGTCAATGTTAAGTTGCTCCTTTGGTGACCATAAGGTCACGGGTTCGAACCTTGGCGAGCAACCTCTTGGCAATTGTCAGGGGAAGGCTCTAGCAAATCAAATGGTTCCCTCTCCCAACCCCCGCTTGGCGGGGAGCGCTTGGCGCACCGGGGTTTGTCCTTTTAATACTTGGGGGAGACAAGTAGTATTGCTTACATTTGATCAATTGATGCTTAGAACACTTGAATAATCTAATGACTTGTATGTCACAACGAATATCGTAAACAATACTTGAAGGTGCTAATAAGAAAGGCAAAATAAATTATTCTGGGTGGCTATTAATGGAGGGTAGTGAATGTTAACTGGGCACTTCCTTATCAAAGTTTTTGCCTTTTCTGGTTATGGGGATAGGCAACTAAGATGGCAAACAATGTAGAAGTTTTTGTGCTGAATTTTAATTACAAAGTAGGATCTTTAGACATGGAGAGTCAAAGGTGTTAAAGAGTAGTATTTATTTCTTTCCCTTCATTTTTCCTATTTTTTGGGCTACTTCACTAGATTGAATGTTTGTAACTTATTTATACCATATAGCTTCTTTTCTTCATTTTTCCTCTTATAAAAAGGGTAAAAAATAAATTCCCCTGCATGGATATTTGGATGCTACAAAAGCAAAGGAGTTCTGTGTATTGGAGTAAGGAAGTGACTAGCCTTTCATCTCTTTAAATTCAAATAGAATAGATAAGGAAGATAGAGGAAGTTGGTTTGCTTTAATTTTCAATGTAAAACCTTTTTGAAGGGGTCTAAATATATTTTATGTGTTAAACTTTAGATGCCAGATGAGTAATTGTTATGGGGTCTAAATGAAGTTGGTTTACCATTTTTTTTCCAGCCTAAAAACCCTTTTGTAGTGCCAAGACCTTTATTATGAAAAAGTAGAATGTGTAACCTATAATTGTGTTTTGAGGAGAACTCGCTATTTGCTGTGGTTTGATGCTTGGCCTATTTTGGTGGCTTTAGCCTTTAGTATGAGTGAAGCAGATACTTCATTAAAATATCCAAGGAGTTAGGATAGTATGGGCGTTGATACAGTAACTTGAAAGTACAGAGTAAATTATTATATGAATATTATTTGAACCTGAACTCACCACATCACACCTTTTTCTCATCCAGTGCTTCTCCAGGCGGCCTTTGCTCCCTGCAACATCAACTTGAGTTCATTATCTGTTTGGTGTTACTTAGTTAGACCAGGACCTTTTACGATTTCATTAACCATATTAGAGAATTTTCCTGACCAAGTTGTAAGAAAAATAAGGAATACATGCAGGAGAGTCCCACCCTTCCATCTATGTCTCTAATTGCATTTAGCTCATATGATGTTCAGGCTTTCTGGTAGAGGTCGACATAGTAATGCCAGTTGGGTGAAAATTATACAGAAGTAGGATCAATAATAGAGCACCTAGGGATCTTGGTGTTGTTCTTACTTTTTCTTTCATGTGAAAAACCTGGAAGAGCTCTAAGAAAGGATGCTTTTATTCCTCTTGAGGGATTAATTTAGTGAATACCATGTCCGAAAGGATGTATTAGCTGATATGGAAGAATACACAATGGAGGACATGATGTTATGTAATATCCCACTTTTTGCTAGTGACGTGCAAGCATATATTGCCAACATTATGCCTTCCATCTATTGAGTTTCTCGGGCCCTACAATTTCCGTTCCTAAATGAATGTGAAATGTCTGTTCACAATTTTTTTTTTGTCCCTAAATGAATGTCCATTTCTTTTGGTAAAATTACTACAGCCTCCCTTGTCAATTATCATGCTGTAGTTTACAATTGCAAATATAATATCTTATGGTGTGTTCATTAAGGATATTTATGTAAACATGCTGCCAAAATTGCTCAAAAGTCAACTTTCTTAAGTTTCCTTAAAGTAAAAAATAGACATTCATTACGGAGGGAGGGAGTAATAGTTAACATAGAATGAAGTGCCAAGATCTTATAGAACCTGGTTCCTCGAGCGGCTCCTAGGTAATGAGAGGACTTATTGTGGAGGACATGTGCATTGATCAGATTCAGGCATTCAGCGGATGCGGATGGAAGACATAGTCTGTTCATGAGATAAGGGACCTCATTTTAGATTCTAAGGATGAGAAAAAGCATGACCTCTGAAAGGTCGATTAAATCTTGTAAAGGGAATATACTCGTTATTTACACACTATATATGCCATGTAGTTGTTACATGCTTTCGGTTGGTCATCAATTGTCTACTTCTGCTGCAGTAATTAGTCCTTTCGTGTTGCAGGCCTCTGCATTTATGTGTGTCAACATGGAATGTAGCTGTTGTCAAAAGATGGACAGAAATGGCATTGCCCGAAGAGATTGCTAATGCCATAGATATACCCAGTCCTGTTGGCACGGCTTTGTGCATGGCAGTTGCTCTGAAGAAAGACCATGAAACTGGTAAAGTAAATATCTTATGAGATTAGATCCATATAATTAATAATTATCATATATTGGGACTATTTAGTTTGTGCATTTCATTCTTATCTTATTATGTCTTGTTCAGAGTTACTTCTATTTGCTTCAGCATGATTACCAGTCAGTTTTTTTAGAGTATCTACCACCTCAAACTTCAATTGTCCCCGAAAGGGGGACTATATAAATTATTACACGTTTATGTTCTTCCAGATGGTAGAGAACTGGTCCGGACACTGCTTGCTTCCGGAGCAGATGCTACTGCTCAAGATACTCGGCACGGGCGAACAGCTTTGCATACGGCTGCAATGATTAATGACATTGAGTTGGTCAAGGTAAGACTTATAATTTCCCTATCACACTATTCAGTTGTTCCTAGAGGAAACTTTTGCCAGACTTGTTTGCCACAATAGCACTCGTTAACAGCTAATTTATGCTGGGTGTCCTCGTACACGATCGAGGTTTCAGTCCTCTTTAGACAATTCCGCTTGCATTCAGTGGGGATTTAGTAAAGAAATTATTACCGAGGATAACTTCTACTTGTTTAGAACTCGATGATAAGAAGGATACAAATCTTCTTCCTCTTTGTGAGTTCAAATAGTCTACAACTTTTATTTGTGAAAGAAGAATTCTTAATCTCGTCATAAATGTATATTTCTTTCATTTACATTAAAGTAAAAATAATTGTAATTACTTGGTCAAGAATTCATGGGTATTCTTAGCCGTTTAGAATATGAAAGCCTTAGTAGTGTGATTAACCGTTGTGTGTTTGTTGACCTTGCTTTTGGTCAAACTGAATGGTGGAAAAGGATTCATGTAGCTGGACCCAATTGATTGGGGCTAAGGCTGAGTTGGGTTGAGTCTCATTACTGGGTGTTGTGTCCATTACTTTCTCGAAACAGAGAGGTCTAAGGAAAAAATATCCCACCTTGTAATGCATTGTTTGTCTCTCAGAGTTGTTACCCTATGAGTCAGTAATTTGACATCCTCTCTCTCTCTCTCTCTCTCTCTCTCTCTCTCTCTCTCTCTCTCTCTCTCTCTTCCTCTTTCTAAGACAACACAACCAACCTCACGTTCTCCTCTAAATTACTAGAGGTCAAACTGCCACAAATAATGCGATTAATATCCTGAAAGAAAGCCATAACTTATTCTTGAAGATGAAAGTGCGTTCAATTCTCAAGCTGCTGTCTTTACTCTAACATTCTCCTTTTGCCCATGGTATTTGTTACTGTCCTTAATATTAAGCTTGATATACATTGTTGGACCTTCTTTTAAAGCTTAAGCATTTGGATGAGTTTGTACTTAACATGGTAACTTTGGGTTGACAAGGTCTTAGGTTTTAGTCATCATGCTTGCATTTGTTACTTGTAGTATTTTCATTGGGTACGTTGACACCATGTTTTGTCTGTGAGGCCCTTGGCGATGCATCCTAATCCTCCACGTGTGAGCGTCTCACATGTGTTACGCCTGATTAGGCCTGGCAAACGGGTTGGGTCGAGTTGGGTTGAGGCGAGTTATGACTAGTCACGGGTTAAAGCGGGTAACGGGTTGAAACGAGTCTCGTTTAGTATACGGGTTAAACGAGGCGAGTTGGAACGGGTCAACCCGCTAAATCTGTTTCTTGCTTTCTCTGTTGTTGTAGGCGTATGCCTAATTGTGTTTGTTTTCAGTACACATTGTGTAAAGTTTATTTTGAATCTTTCAAGCAAGCACAAAAACTTACGTATGTGGTATGTATATATAATTATACCTTTTTAATTATAAAGCGCATTAACTTTAAAATGCAAACTAAAAGAATGATTTAAATAATATATTACCCTTGTCCCAAAATATATGTTGCACTTTTTATTTTGGTTCGTCCCAAAATAAATGTTGCATTTCCATAATGTTCAAATAACTTGACCATGAAAGTCAAAGTGGGACAAACTTTCAAGACAGGGAGTATATTTTGAAATTCAAATATAATCATGAAGCAAAACATAACAGAGATTCAAAAAAAAAAAAAAACAAAAAACTAAACCCACAAACAATGTTCCAGGCAAAGTCTAGCGAATTGATGAAGAGGAATGAGTAAAAATGTGACGAAGCCAAGGAATGAGCAGAACAGTGGGAAGGATGGGAGAGAGAAGACCGCTGTTATGGCTGGGAGTATGAAATATGGAGTATGCGTATTAGGGTTGACAACAAGAACATAATATATTTGGGTTGAGGCGGGTTAGCGAGTTAAACCCGTCTTAACCTGCGAAATTAACGAGTCAAAATGAGTTACCCGATTCAACCCGCGAAATTAATTGGGTTTAATCGGGTTGGGTAATTATTAGGTCGGGTTGAGCCGGTTGATGGGTAATGGGTAATTTTTGCCAGGCCTACGCCTGATATACAATGTTGGGCTCCTCTCTTTCAGCCAAGAGTTTAGATGAGTTGGGTAACTCAACACTTTCCTTCTTCTCTTCTCAAGGTTTACCTGCACCTAGTAATACCCATTGTGACATTGCCTAATTCGAGTTGGAATGTGATGGAGTGAAGCTGTACTTTGCAGCCAAAGGAGGACATTGACATTCCTGCCTGGCGATAAACATTTGTTGTGATTTTGAATTCCTTACAAGGGTGATGGCAAGCTATATTTTTTTGTATCTTCGATTTCCATCTCCATTGCACTCTCTTGAAGGGAATGATTTCTTGCTTACCTACTCCTATATCTGGTGATATCAGTTTCTTAAGCTGTCAAAGCTGCTCTCCTCCCCTACTTCATATCTGTCATAGGAATTGTTGACAGGTCTTCCTGTCTGATTTTATGAATGACTGTTTGACACTCTGTCAGATTGTATGACCTTCAACATGTGACATGAGAACTCAACCATATTTATGTAGGTGTTAGTGCCCTAGGCCTATAGAGATAGACCTTTTATGTAATGTCATTGTTCATTTATATAAGAGATTGTTTCTTTGATTATTATATGTGTTTGCATGTTTAGTTATAATAATCGTGTCCCTAGTACTTATGAAGCACTAGTATGAAGTCTAATGGATAATCATGTGATGATTATATGCATGGAGATGCACATTAGATTCATGGGTACTTGTTAGAGAACAAGGTACTGGACTTGACCCATTATGAGATTTATGTCATGGTCATATGTCATAATTAAATCTCATATAGTCATATCATTGATATCCTTTGACCTGAGATTATCATCGTCTTCCGCTCGATGAATATCATGTTTGATATAGTTTAACGTTGTCTTTAACCGGATGACAATAAGGGCTATCATTGGCATGATATGATTCTTGTTGGGAAGAATGATAAGTCAAGATGGAAATTTGTCCCTCGTAAAGAGAGATGTTTGCTAGGCCACTCGTAAGTAAGACTGATGTAGTGCGTAGCCATGCCCGAATGAATTAATGTGATTAATATCATTCGATTAATCAATTTACTTGGTAACGAGAAAGCATTGAACAATATGAGTTGACGTGGACCATGACTCATGTTCAATATAACATCGTGTGACAATGGGATTGTGATATGTTCTATGTAGGAAAAATCGAACTTGATATTATACTATTTGGGTAGGCATGATGGCTTGCTAGAGTCCGCTCATGTCTTATGAGGATCGATGTGATCGGACTCATTGCCAACATAGTATAGTCCTATGGGGTCACACGCATCGAACGAATTGTCAAAAATGGAATTATGGATTCTGGCGTGATGGGCGACCGCCCAAGTGTGCCATGGGCGACCGCCCATAAGTCAATTGTTGACTTGGGCGACTGCTCAATGGCTATAGGCGACCGCTCATGTTTATACGAAAACCGCACCTCAGAGACTGTCTTGATGGGCGACCGCCCAGCCCCTTGTGGGCGACCGCCCATGTGGTATTTCGTATAAGGGGTTTAAGCACTGTACTCATGGGCGACCGCCCATGTCTTGGTGGGCGACCGCCCATGTGCCGAACTGTGCAGAAACCGTTTCTGTTTAGGGTTTTAATAGGGTATAATATTTATAGGGTATAAATAGTATCCCTCTTCAACCCTAGCAGCTAGTCACGAATTTTGAGTTTATAGAAACACAAAATTGAGAGGATTTTCAATTGTGAATTGAAATCATCACACCAATTCCATAACACTTCATAGATTGAAAGGAGTTTCAATCGAGGGATCTAGCAATCCTCCTAGAAGAGTTCTAGGGTTCGTTCATCGCGTGGATACTCATAGAGGATCTTCGCTCTTCAAGATCATTTGTTCGTGATTCAACAATCGTTCATTAAGGATTCGCAAGATCGTCAATCTGGAGTTGGGTCACGTTTATCAACGACAAAAGCACTCAAGGTTGGTATTTCTATTTCATCTTTCTTAATTAATCATCTGGAACGGATTCTAGGGCTTGGGGTTTTTCGAGTTATTGCATTATTCCGCTGCGCATGGACCCTCGAAACCCAACAATTTATGTATCTGCTTATACATATAAAATAATCAATATATAAATATGACTTGAGGATTATAAGTACTTCTACTAGCTCATTTTAACTTCCCTTTTTTTCTATGACTGTTTTGATTTAAAATGAAGGTTTAATTTCATTTTCAACCACTGTACTTTACCTCGACTTTCACTTCAACCGCTATACTTGTTTTTAGCACGAAAACCACAAAAGTTTTGGAAAACTATCATTTTAGCCACAAATTCGCGAATTAAGACACGAATTAATTAGCTACGGATTAGGCACGAATTTGTGGCTAAAGTGATAGTTTTCGAAACTTTTGTGGTTTTCGTGCTAAAAACAAAGTATAGTGGTCGAAGTGAAAGTTGGAGTAAAGTACAATGGTTGAAAATGAAATTAAACCTAAAATGAATAACCTAAAATTTGAGTAAATTTGCCAATTGGCTTCCCTTAAAGCAAAGCCTTGTTACGCTTTCTGGAGACCTATCCGGTTGAACATCTCTTTTTTCTTATAAAAAACAATAAAAAAGGGGACTGCATTATAAGAGAGAAAAAAAAATTGTGTTCAAATACGCTCCAAACAATACTCAGTGATTATCTTGATTGAGGGAACATACAGAGCATCAGACTGCACCCTCCCTCTACTGCCACCATTTTTTTTTTTAAATTGAAGACTGCTGTCATCTTACAATGGACACCAATCAGTTCAGACGATCACATCTACAATGTATCTTTCTTGATTCCAACCTTGTTTATGTACAGAGTTGAATCCACATGTCTGTTTTTTTTTCCATCTAGTTTACTTAACTTGGCCCCTGAAATACCAAGCAAACCCCATGTGAGTTGCATTGATAGGTCACCACCCATTTCAGGCTAAGGATGGTCTGACAGTATAGCAGTTGTTCCAATGTAGTTAACCTTAAACCAAAATTGCATGGAGAACTAAAACACGTCCTCTCATATGAAATTTCTGCCCATATGTTTTCATTTTAGACTTATGTAACGGGAGTTTTAAATTTGCTTGAGCAGATTATTCTTGATGCTGGAGTTGATGTGAATATACGGAATGTGCACAATACGATTCCTCTTCATGTTGCGTTGGCCAGAGGCGCAAAAGCATGTGTTGGATTACTTCTTTCTGCAGGGGCGAACTGTAATTTGCAGGTTTAACTCTTGTTCTTTTCTGCCATGGTGCTTATGCATTATATGTTCCTTTTTTGATGCAAGTTATTAAAGGCAGGGGTAGTAGCAAAGTAGATCAATTTGTTTACCAACTTTTATTAGGCATTTTTGTGGTTGTTTTTCTGTGTCCGGATGTGAGAGGTAGTTGTGCTGCAATCCTGTACCACCTAAAAGCAAAATAATTACCCAAAAAGACGTAACGCGTTGCCCAGAAAAAACAAGGACAAAAGTAAGCGTTTGCGTAAAGCATATTTGTTACTCCATAATAGTTTCTGTTATGCCAACACCTGTTATCGTATGTGTACATGCTATGTTGCTACAGAGGTCACCAAGATTTATTTCTTTGATAGGAAAAAGAATTGTATCAGAGCAAGATCAACACAAAAGGATGGACAAGTAGTCCATCTACAAGGAGAAAAAAATAATTAGCTACTACATCAAACTAAAGCAGCACTCAAGTCTTTCTTCATGTCACTAAGCGATAATTCTTTGGAAGCGCACCATTAGCATATGCCCAAAGAGATGCTAATGACATCTCTTTATTCCACAATGCATCGGTAAGCAATGATTTCTATAAATCCTCGCCTTACTCTCTATTCAAACACGCCAGAAAAAAGCACCTCCCCTCACCGTCCCACAAACTTCTCGTGTCTCCACCATTTGCCAAACTCCCTAAACTGAATCTGAAGAAAAGAAGAGATTTTTACTGGACTCGCCCATGCTTCTCCCTCCACCTCAAACATGTTTTTTTAAAAAAATATCGAGCTAAGCTACATTAAAGAAAGGGAGTATCATGTATTTCTTCAGATTCCTTGCAATTCACACACCAAATTAGCGAAAGACATTTACTAGGCCTATGAATTTGCAATTAGTCACTGATATTGGTTTATTAAGCAAGATTACTGTTGCTTTAATGTTAACACGAAAATAGCATTTATTAGGCCTTTAATTATAATCAAGAAACTAGTATGTGAGTAATTAGATAGGATACAAATGTATAGAGAAGCCTGAGTATAGGCATCGGGTTGACCCAAACTAGTATGTAAGTAATTAAATAGGATACATATTTTTCTGAATGTTAATCTGTTTGGCCAAATTTTGGGTGTTGCCATGGAGACACTCCTTTTGTTGATTTTTTTTCTCTCAAAAGATTGCTTTTAAAAAAAGTATTTTCCAAAATACAACATTTGAAAAGGCATTGCCCAAACTAACCACTTTCTAAATTCGCTATTCGCAATATTGTATTTAGTTTAAGATGAATTTGACCCCATGTAGACTAAGTATTCAAGTCTGAAATTTAGAGTTAAACTAAATTCGTCATTGCTAATAGTGGATTTAGCTTAACCTTAAGTTCTAATACTGTAGTGGCAATAACAAATTCAAACTGGGAAACCCTAAATTCGCTATTACCGGTAGCGAATTCAGAAAAGTGGTTACTTTTGGCAATACTTTTTCAAGGGTTCTTTTTAGGGAAAAACTTTTTTAAAAAGTAATATTTTGAGGAAAAAAAAAAAGATATATCCCTTTTGCCCCCATTCCGAAGTCTAGTAAAAATGAAGCTATAGAATGGCAGTTATTACCCCCTCTATTCCAACCAAAGATTTCATGTGTGGTAAGTCTAATGCGTAAGGGATATATTAGTATCCTTGGAGTAAGTCATCATTAAAAATACGCTCGAGTGTATACTAGATAAGGCTATGCTGAAATATTGTGGGGAATGAAAGATTTTCGAAGCGGGCTCTTTAAGTGGAACATTCAAAATGGAATAATGTCTCTTTTTATAGAACGGAGAGTACAATCAATTACTATTATAAAACGGAAGTCTGAAAAACTTTGCTTTCTTAGATTACCCATTTTACCCTATTCTATACATACATTTACCAACCTACAAATTTATTTGAGTCCCCATGGCTTGTTATTAACCACACTTTCACAATATTCAAAAGATGTCTACCCAAAAATCACAAAATCATTGAAATTAAAGGTTACAACATATCCATAAAATAACTTGTGGACCTAAAACTAATCAGTAAGGAATTTACTTCTGTTTTTTGCGATCATGCGTGTGTCCAACAGTTACTATTTACCTTTAATTTAATCTGAGAGCCCATACAGTTGTGTGGTACCTCATCTTCCTAGGAAATTGGATTAGTAAGTTCCTGGACAGAATATGTGAAGGACTTATCTGGCTTCTTACTATAATTATCTTAGGACAGAATTCTGAATACCCTTGCAATTAGTTTATGAACTCAGCTTGTCTGCTTGATTATTGTTTTCCTGAGATGAAGATTATAGCTACTTGCGGACGTGTCAAAACCCAACGTCCATTTTCATTTGTATTTGCAGGTGTTATGAATTGATCCTTCATTAGCTTTACACTTATGTGAGGTGATTTCTCATTAATTGCAGGATGATGAAGGTGACAATGCTTTTCATATAGCTGCTGATTCAGCAAAGATGATACGTGAAAATCTTGAGTGGATCATCACTATGCTCAGGTACCCCGAGGCGGCTGTGGATGTTAGGAATCACAGGCAAGTTCCAGCTAGAAGAAATATACCTGGCTTAAGTTAGCAAATATATTGGTGAAAAGATCAGTTTTCTTTTTTACTGTTAAATTTTACCACCTCCGTCCCAAAATGAATGTCCGTTTTTGTTTTTGATCAAGAACAAAAACGGAAATTCATTTTGGAACAGAGGGATCGTTAGAGTTCATATTGGAGGTTCGGTGGAGTTCAACATGATGCTTCAAAAGTTGTACTGTTGACTTCTTATGTATTTATATATTTAACGATGGGTTACAGTGGCAAGACATTCCGTGACTTCTTAGAGGCCCTTCCTCGGGAATGGATTTCAGAAGATCTGATGGAGGCTCTTGTGAATAAGGGCATTCATTTGTTTCCAACAATGTCAGTATACTTCTAGTGGTTTCTTCAAACTGTATATTTGATCTATTTGTTTTCTAGGTGTAAAAGGATTTTTGTTAATGATTTTAAACTCTTATCTGTGAACTGTATTGTAGATATCAAGTAGGTGACTGGGTGAAATTCAAAAGAACTGTTACAACTCCAACAAATGGGTGGCAAGGTGCAAACCACAAGAGTGTTGGTTTTGTACAGAGTGTACCGGACCGGGATAATCTTATTGTGTCATTTTGTTCTGGAGATGCTCGTGTACTGGCAAATGAAGTTATTAAAGTGATTCCTTTAGACAGGGGGCAGCATGTACAACTTAGACCTGATATCAAGGAACCGAGGTTCGGCTAAACTTTATTTCTGGTAGAATGTTTCGTATGTCGTTGCTTTTTTGTTATGTGGGCATATCACAAACTTTGGCCGCTACGCGTTCATCGTTAAACATAAAATTTCTATATGACCGGCACACTTAAATATTGCTGCCAAATTGGCCTCTCCATCCAAGTCCAGTAGTGTATTTGGATGGAGAACAATAAAGAGACCTTATATATCTTTGTAAAACGAGAAAGTTGACACGCATACCCTTTCAAAAGTTTGTTCTTATCACCTAATTCCACCTTAGAATGCAATACTTTTTTTCATTATAAAGATTTGAAATAATATAAAGCTTCAAAAGTTTATTTTGCAATCGGAAATCCTTTATGAAGGAAGACAAACGCTCACCCCGTCTTTGTCCCTTGAAATGCTAATTCAACCTAGTGAGTTCCTCTTAAGATGCTTCTTGACATGGATATCTAAATTAGGCGTTGATTTACCAATTATCCTAATAATTGTATGCAGAAATACTTCTAAGAGTTTTTCTCGAAAGCATATTTACCTTTAAGAAAAAGTCATAGTAAGTATGTAACTATGAGGTCTTTAAAGCCCTCCAAATGGAGTTACTCAAGTAGCGTACACAATGCTGTGATGGACTAATGGGTAGAAAATATGTTAGTTGTTTGTTGCTAGTTCTTAATATGACCTGATTATGAACAATGTGTTAGTTAAATGACACATTTTGTTGAAGTTATTTTGCAACTTCTTCTTTAGAACGTCCAGGAATAGCTTATGCTAACGAGTGATTTTGTTTTCGTTTTAGATTTGGTTGGCGTGGTCAATCACCTGATAGCATTGGGACTGTTCTCTGTGTTGATGAAGATGGGATTCTACGTGTTGGGTTTCCTGGAGCATCTAGAGGTTGGAAAGCTGATCCCGCAGAAATGGTTAGGGTTGAAGAATTTAAAGTTGGAGACTGGGTCCGCATTAGGCCTTCCCTTACTACAGCTAAGCATGGATTAGGATCTGTGACTCCAGGAAGCATTGGAATAGTATATTGTATCAGACCGGATAACAGTTTGCTATTGGAACTGAGCTATCTTCCTAATCCATGGCACTGTGAACCAGAGGAAGTTGAACCTGTTGAACCATTCAGGGTACCAGAAATGATTTTCCCTGTTTTTAACAGTTGTACTTGTTCCATCATCCTATGCATTGACTAGTCTTTTCATCAATATAATCAATAAACTTTGCAGATTGGTGATCGGGTTTGTGTGAAGCGCTCTGTTGCAGAGCCTAGATATGCTTGGGGTGGTGAAACACATCACAGTGTTGGAAGAATAATTGAGATAGAGAGTGATGGTCTCTTGATAATTGAAATCCCAAATCGGCCCATACCATGGCAGGCTGATCCTTCTGACCTGGAAAAGTTGGAGGATTTCGAGGTAATGCATCTATTGATTTTAGAAAGTTATGCGTGAAATTTTATTAATTCTATTTTTTCTTCACCTGTGCGAACATTGGCAGGTTGGAGATTGGGTAAGAGTGAAAGCTTCCGTATCCTCCCCAAAATATGGGTGGGAGGATATCACTAGGAATAGCATAGGATTGATCCACAGTTTGGAGGAAGATGGTGATATGGGAATCGCGTTTTGCTTCAGGAGCAAACCATTCTCTTGTTCTGTGACTGATGTGGAGAAGGTGCCTCCTTTTGAAGTGGGTCAAGATATCCATATGATGCCATCTGTCACTCAGCCGCGGCTTGGGTGGTCAAATGAAACTTCTGCGACTGTTGGCAAAATTGTGAGAATTGACATGGATGGAGCTTTAAATGTAAGGATTCTCTTCTCTTGCTTACCATGTTGTGGTGCAGGATATTGTCAAATTTCTGGCCAAGGGAAAAGATGCACTCATTCGTTATGAATTTTATTTCGCTTGTGATCTATAAATAATCCTTTTAGGCTCTTCAATCGCTACTCTAATGATTAATAACCATGGAGGATGAGAAATATCTAATTGGTAAAACTATCAAATTTTCTCACTGTTAAGTTGAAAATGATTGTATAACCATAAATATTCAATGGGAAAAATGAAAAAAAAATACTCCTGTCCCATCATTTTTACCATCGTACTACAAACAATAGTGTCATTTTATACCCAAATCTGTTATTTAGATCCAAATTTATTTCATTTTTGCCATCATACTACAAACAATAGTCATTTTTTACCCAAATTTGTTATAAAATGACACTATTGTTTGAAGTACGATGGTAAAAATGAAAAAAAAAATAAAGTTTGATGGTAAAAGTGAAACACATGCCAAAGTACGATGGACAAAAATGAAGTTTTCCCATGTTCAATTATGAAAGGGTATATTTAGCTTGCTTAATGTGCAAATGACTAAAGTACTCCTGTCCCATCAAGAGCAAATTTGGACATTTATTTTGGGACGGAGTTAGTGTCTTTCTGATAAAATGAAAGCAGGTTTTGATGCTTGCTTTAACAATAGTCCTCATTAACTGTCGCTGTTTTGTTGGTAACACGTGTATTACTAGATGCACTTCAATCCCATATTAAATGTACTATGTTCAAAATGAGTGTTGCCATTTGAACTTGTTTGTCCAAATATTACAGTCACTTGAATTCACCTTTTGCAATCTATTTTCTCTGAATATGCACTTCCAATATTTTAGAATGGATGCTAAGGCTATTCATTTACATACTCTTAAATTGAGCTAAAAGTCAGTCTCCTTAAATTATTTCAAAAACTAAAGAGGGACCTTAATTTGGGATGGGACATAGTATTGTGTAGCTAGGATTTGATAGTCATTTACTCTAAGCGTAGTACAGTATAGAAATATTTTCAAACTCATACTCTAATAGTTTGGCTTTATTAAAAACTAAGGTCTTGTTCGATTTTTCGGTTCATTTTGTAGTTCGTGATTTTTTCGTGGTTTTGTTAAAATTCAAGGAAAAAGTGTCTAAGATAGAGATAGAGAGAGAGAACCATGAAAAATCACAAACCACGAAATGATCTGTGAAGGCAAAGTGGACCTGATTTTATAGTTATATTATGCGCTTCTAGTATTGTAAACATTTGGATTCCTGAGAAAGTATAAATTAGTTGGATATTTATATAATGCACATTGTAGTTTGCCAATTTTGTTTCTGTAGCAAATTTGCCATCTGATTGCAACTTTTCTTTAGAGTTGCTAACCAATTGCTGTTATGATTTACTCATTTAGGTTAAAGTGCCTGGACGACATACCCTATGGAGAGTTTCCCCGGGAGATGCTGAAGGGCTTTCAGGATTTGAAGTAGGTGATTGGGTGCGTTCTAAGCCCAGCTTGGGGACTAGGCCAAGTTATGATTGGAACAGTATCGGCAGAGACAGTTTAGCAGTTGTGCATAGCGTACAGGAAACTGGTTATCTAGAATTAGCGTGCTGTTTTCGGAAAGGTAAATTAATGACCCATTATACAGATGTTGGAAAAGTTCCAGGTTTCAAAATAGGTCAGCATGTCAGGTTTCGAGCTGGACTGGTTGAGCCACGATGGGGGTGGAGAGGGGCCCAGTCTGATTCACGAGGTGTTGTAACCAATGTAAATGCTGATGGAGAAGTGAGGGTGTTTTTCTATGGTCTGTCAGGGCTGTGGAGAGGAGATCCTGCAGATTTGGAGTTAGAACATACATTTGAAGTAGGAGAGTGGGTAAGAATGAGAGAGAAAGCAAGCGGATGGAAATCAGTGGGACCAGGTAGCATTGGAGTTGTGCAAGGTAAATGGTATGAATCAGACGAATGGAATGGAAATATTCTAGTTGGATTTTGCGGGGAGCAAGATCAATGGGTGGGCCCTACTACCCATATTGAACGAGTAGACAAGCTCACGATTGGGCAGCGTGTTAAGGTCAAAACAAGTGTGAAGCAACCAAGGTTTGGGTGGTCCGGTCACAGCTATTCAAGCATAGGGGTCATCTCTGCAATAGACGCAGATGGAAAATTACGAATATATACGCCAGCTGGCTCAAAATCATGGATGCTGGACCCATCGGAAGTGGACCCCGTGGAGGGAGAGAAACTAGTAATCGGAGACTGGGTTAGAGTGAAAGAATCAGTTTCAACCCCAACTCATCATTGGGGTGAAGTGAGTCACTCGAGCCTCGGAGTTGTGCACAGAAGAGAAGGTGAGGATCTTTGGGTAGCATTCTGTTTTATGGAAAGACTATGGCTTTGCAAGGCCTTGGAAATGGAAAAAATTAGGCCGTTTGTAGTTGGGGACAAAGTGAAAATAAAGAAAGGACTAGTGGCCCCACGGTGGGGATGGGGGATGGAAACGCATGCGAGCAAAGGCAAAGTTGTAGGTGTAGATGCCAATGGAAAGTTAAGAATTAAGTTCCAATGGAGAGAAGGGAAACCATGGATTGGAGATCCTGCTGATATAGGTCTTGATGAAAATTCTTCTGATTGATTCTGCTGGTGATTAACTTGATGACATATTGAGCTCTGACGGTCAAAAGTTTTATGGAAATGTCTCGTGATTGCAGCGGTGGATCAATGGAGGTAATGTCTATATACTGAAAGAGTAACAGAGGTGGGTAGTTGCACTGATAAAGGTACAGCCAGCCAGGGGAGGGAAGGGGGGTAACATATGGACATTTTGTATTTTCTTTCTTAGTTATATATTTTACTTTATGTGGAGTTCCTGAAGTATATAGTATTTCTTCCCGTTTCTGACAGTGGTTGCTTAATTGATTTTATAAAATCCCAGTTAGTTTTTTTTTTTTTTTTTTAAACAGAATTGAATAAACATTTTTTTTTTCTGGAGTGTCATTTGCTGTGTCAATTTTTGAAGTACACCCGTACTCTTGTTAAGCGATGATGTACACATTTTTAAGCATGAGTACATGTAAATTTAAAATTAGGGGTGTAAATGGTTCGGTTGGGGGAATTTACGGACCCAAATCACTAGTCATCGGTTTGAGAAAATTTCAAACTGAACTAAACTATGAAAAAATTCAAATTGAACCAAACCAAACCCCTATGATTTGGTTCGGTTTGGTTCAAACCTGTGATTCAGAATATGGTTTAGACTACGGTTCAAACCACAATTCAGATCGCAACTCATTTTCATATTTGTTTAAATTTTTCGTGATCTCGAAGGATGAACGAAAGACGTGTGTTAAGAGGAAAATCGGAGGAAGAGGGAGACTAGAGGAACAAAGAGGCCGAAGGAAGAAAAACACTGTTGGTTCCAAAGGTAACAATAAGGATGAAAAACAGCTAGAGGGGGGGGTGAATAGCTGTTACAAATTTTTCGCCCTCTTTTGAAAAACCAAACCTCTTGCTTATTAAACCGCTTGCAGAGTATTAAAACTGCAAGTAGTATTGTAAAATGCACAGCGGAATATTTATGTTTATAAAGCTGTTTAGAGGTGCGGTTTTGATGAGCGATTTTCAGTGCGGTTTATAAAACTGAAAAGTGAGGTTTTGACAAAGTTAACTTCAAATACAATTCACGATAATGGATAACTGAAAATAAGATCAAACATATAAGACAAAATAATTAGCAATGAACAGTAAGTAAATATGCAGAAATGAAGAACACAATATTTGGAGTGGTTCAATCATAAATGATCTACATCCACTACCAAGATGGTTAGTCTTGAATTTTCTAAGAGTTAGATTTTATATTAGAGTATGAGAGATTACAAAGTACAAAGATCAATACTCAAATCTAAAATCTATTCTATGAAGATCAAATCCTAGACTATAACCGGTGTATCTCAAATGAATAATCTATGTGATTAAACAAGTGAGTGTGATGATGTGTGTCCGAAAATTTTCCCATTTTTTGTTTAAAAGAAAATCAACGAAAACGGAGTCGCCACGCCATTTTAATTTTGAGGGCCAAAACTTTGAAAAAAGCCCGAGATCAGAGATTTAGGTTCGGAGGTCATGTTACGCGTCGGGAAGGACGTTAGTGTGCACCCGACGTGCCTCGTAAAACGAGTCTTTCAAGCTGAAAATCATTTGTGTGTGTGTGTGTGTGTGTGTTTTGGCCAAAATACTTTGAAACTCAGAAAAGTAAAAATTGGGATATCTTTTTAAGACTTTAAACTGATCCCATGATTTTTTGGAAGATTTTTGGATTGAGATTTGGTACTCAAAAGACCTTTTGAAGTTGAGAGCCATTTCTGCCAGAATGAAAAAGGCAGTGGACCTTTGATTTTGAAATGGATTCAAGGGTCTTAAAACTTCATAATCTGGATAAACTCAGAGAATGAAAGTTGTTCTAGACACCTTAAATAAAGTTTGTGCGAAGGAATTTTCCATTTTGGAGAAGATTTGAGGGGTCAAAACCTTCTGGAAACCTCAGATATGAGATCTGGATTCCCAGAAGCTGATGAACTAGCCTCTGAAAGAAAATTTGAAAAGAGGAGTTTTACTCACCCAAAAATAAAGTAAAAATATGTCTGGAAAGCTCTGGATGTTGGCTACAAAAAGTGTTTTGTAGTCAACACCAAATTCCAAGTTCATCTGTGTCCAAAAATTAAGACAATGGACTGAGGTCTGGGAAAATTGCTACTGGACAGCAACTTCTCAAGAAAGAAAATATGATTTTAAGGGGGGGTTTTGCATCCATGCTTGTCCCCATTTCCCTAGGTTTTGGTTAGTGATCACTAGACATTTTAGTGGTGAATCAACTATACCAAACCATCCTTGGGGTACATTAGGACTAAGCATTTCATTTGCTTGGGAAGGGGATTTTTATCCTTTGAAAATGAGATTTTATGCTTGAAAATGGTTTTTAGGGTTTTGAAAATGAGTTTTCTTTGCAAGAAAGTAAGAGAACTTGAAAATAATTTTGATCTTTGTAGAAGATCATCCATGGAGATGGTCTTTCCATGGTGATCTTCTTAGATCTAGAGCAAGAAGATGAAAGAACTACATTTTGTAGTTTGAAGATGCATGCATGGATGAGATTTAGGGTTAGGAGAAGGAGGGTTTACCAATCTTCCTTGTGTTCTTGAGTGTTTGGCTTGAGTGTATGAGTGTTTAGGGCTTTAATATGAGAGTGAGTGGATGAGTATGAATTGGGAAAGATTGAGAGAAAATGGTGACAATTCAAGTGAATTCTCACCGTTTTCTCTCTATATTTCGCCAGAGGTTCGGTGCAAAATGTGTTGTGGCTCCTTATTTTTGTGACTCGGAGGGCTCAATTTATAGCCCTCCCGAAAATGCAAACTCATCCGCGCTGACAAGTCCCGTGCACTCGTTCATTAAATGCACCCACTTTGGACAAGAGGAATATTTCTTTTGAAAATTCAAATTGACCAAATGCTTATGTTTCCAAAGATTTCTATTTGTGGTTTTATTCTTTTTGTTTTTCTTTTTTAAGATTATTTTTAAGGCTTAACCTTAAATAACAATGCCCATTTTACCCTCACTTTGTTAGAAAAGTTAGGATTGTTAGGAATTGTTAGAAATGTTATAACTTTCGTTAATTTTCTAACGAAAATTCTAACAAGCTCAAATTGGAGCACTTACAAGAGCCCCTCTGGCGACGGCGCTTTCAAGGAAGCGGGGTCGTCGATAAGAGTAAGGCTCCATATTTGGGTGATGATCGAGTGATCGGGTGGCCGAACCTAGCGATAGGCTACCTACGTATCCCGAGCGGGAATCAAGCTGCCGTAGTTCGGCCTCGACCCCGGAGATGATGGCGTTTAGGTGCCTCGAACTCCGATGAGCGAGTTCTACGCTGCTGCCGGAAAGAAACTCGCTGGGATAAGAGATGACCATTTTCGGCCCGATGGCTATCCGCTCCGCTGGGGATAGGAATGACCATTTTTGGTCGATGGCTATCCGCTCTGCCGGGATTTTTGTGATTTATCGCTTTCCTAGTGATAGCGTCTTAGGTGCCTCAAACCTCGAGATGGCGTTTAGGTGCCTCGAACCTCGAGATGGCGTTTAGGTGCCTCGAACCTTGATGATGGCATTTTAGGTGCCTCGAACCTTGAGAGATGGCTTTTAGGTGCCTCGAACCTGAAGATGACGGCTTTTAGGTGCCTCGAACCTTAATGATGACGGCTTTTAGGCGCCTGACCTTAATTTGAAATGGCCTTCGTGGACTTCGTGGCCGCCGAAGGAGAGGGTGACCGTTTTGGTCGAGGGGCCGGACCTAATGATAGGCTACCTACGTATCCCTAGCTGGGAATCAAGCCCTTTCGTAGTTCGAGTACTACTCGAGATTTCGTTGGCTTTTGGGATTCCGTTAACTTTGGCTGGGATTTCGTTAGCCTTGTTGGGGAAAATCGACGTATTCGTATCGGGGGAATTGGTCTTACTTTGACGCTTTGATCGCCGAAGATTTTGATGAAAGATACGGATCTCGTTATCTTTCTGGGGCACTCGGCCTTACGTTTCGATCGCCGGAAGATTTTGATGAAAGATACTGGATCTCGTTATCTTTCGAGGCACCGGCCTTACGTTTGATCGCCGGAAGATTTTGATGAAAGATACGGGATCTCGTTATCTTTCTCGGGAGATCGGCCTTACGTTTGATCGCCGGAATGATTTTGATGAAAGATACGGATCTCGTTATCTTTCTCAGGGGCACTCGGCCTTACGCTTGATCGCCGAATGATTTTGATGAAAGATACGGATCTCGTTATCTTTCTCGGGCACTCGGCCTTACGCTTTGATCGCCGGGAAGATTTTGATGAAAGATACGGATCTCGTTATCTTTCTGGGCACTCGGCCTTACGTTTCGACCGCCGTGATTTTGATGAAAGATACGGATCTCGTTATCTTTCTCGGGCACTCGGCCTTACGTTTTATCGCCGGGAATGATTTTGATGAAAGATACGGATCCGTTATCTTTCTGGGAGACTCGGTCTTACGTTTGACCGCCGGAATGATTTTGATGAAAGATACGGATCTCGTTATCTTTCTCGGCACTCGGCCTTACGCTTTGATCGCCGGAAGATTTTGATGAAAGATACGGATCTCGTTATCTTTCTCGGGCACTCGGCCTTACGTTTGATCGCCGGATGATTTTGATGAAAGATACGGATCCGTTATCTTTCTGGCACTCGGTCTTACGTTTGACCGCCGGGAAGATTTTGATGAAAGATACGGGATCTCGTTATCTTTCTCGGGCAATCGGCCTTACGTTTGACCGCCGAATGATTTTGATGAAAGATACGGATCTCGTTATCTTTCTCGGGCACTCGGCCTTACGCTTGATCGCCGGGAATGATTTTGATGAAAGATACGGATCCGTTATCTTTCTCGGGAGATCGGTCTTACGCTTGATCGCCGGGAATGATTTTGATGAAAGATACTGGATCTCGTTATCTTTCTCGTGGCACTCGGCCTTACGCTTCGACCGCCGGGGAATGATTTTCGATGAAAGATACGGATCCGTTATCTTTCTGGGCACTTGGCCTTACGCTTGACCGCCGGAATGATTTTGATGAAAGATACGGATCTCGTTATCTTTCTCGGCACTCGGTCTTACGTTTGACCGCCGGGGAATGATTTTCTTGACAAGGGGCCGACTTTGGTTAACTTTGGTTAACTCGTCAAGTTTGGGACCGAATTGCGCAGTCCCGAAATTTTAAGGGGCAAAAGGGTCATTTTGACCTCGCAATCCTATCCGCGCGGATAGGAGCCGAAAGTCGTGGGTATTAATTAGGGCCAACGCCCTTTTCTTCTTCCCCATTCCGCTTTTGAACTTACGAGAGAGAGAGAGAGAACCGAGGAGAAGCCATTTTTGCCAAGAAAGCTTCAAAATCTTCCGATTTCTTCGATTTTCGAGCAATGGAACACGGGAAGGCGCTTTTCAAGGCCAAGGACGTGGCCCGGTGGCTGAGAGACGATTGGAGCTCGTCCGGATGAGGAGGCATTACAATCTTTCGCAATCGATCATGAGGAGCATTACCCCGATGCTTGGCAACATTGGGCTTCGGATTCGAATCTCCGAACGGTATACTTTGAAAC
The DNA here is from genome assembly GCA_022495995.1 of Adenophora triphylla var. japonica. NCBI lineage: Eukaryota > Viridiplantae > Streptophyta > Magnoliopsida > Asterales > Campanulaceae > Adenophora > Adenophora triphylla. The sequence goes on along the minus strand of JAFEMH010003559.1, from coordinate 32,676 downwards.
CCTTTGATCCCTTTGTTGATTTCTTGTTTGAAATTTGAATTTTAGGTGATTTTTGAATTTTTTTTTTTTGAAATTGAATATTGATGTTCATTGTCTTTGAATCTTGATGATTATGTGAGTAACCCAAAATGTGCATTTTGCTTGGGAAAAAGAATTGGCATTTTCGCCATTTTTTTTTTTAAATTCGAAAATTGCATGTGAAAATTCGAAAATTGTGATTTTTTTTTTTGAAATTGAATATTGCATGTTGATGATGATGATTTTTTTTTGAAATTGAATATTGATATTGATGAATGATGCAATGCATGCATTTTGTTTGGAAAGAATGGGCATTTTGCCAATATGAGATGTATGTATGTTTAGGATATATTTTTTTTTTGAAAAGTGGGACGGATTTTTCCTCCCGTTGCATGTAAGATGGATGATATGCATGTATGCATTTTTTTTTTTGAGATGATGGATGGTATGCATGTTATTTTATGAAAATGGGACGGAGTTTTTACTTCCGTAGGAATGCATCTTTTTTTTTTTTTTGATGAATGCATTGGGATTTGCTGAAAACTGTCTTTTCTGTGAGAAAAATGGGGCTATGCTCATTGTATGCTGTTATGCTGTCGAAATTTTTTTTTTTTAATTTTTTTAATGCATGTGTATGCTCTTTTTTTTGTGCAAATACAAATGCAATCTTTTTGACATTTTTTTTTCCTTTTTTTTTTACAGTGGCGGAAACCGTTTTGTGACGGACGGAGCAATGAACAAAATGAAGACTCGAGGATCGGTGGAGTCCGTGATTGACTTGTGGGATCGGCTTCCTGATGCGGGCCGAGGAGCTTTGCCGAGTCCGAGACAGATTGTTGTCGAGACGGGGCTCGGGAGTTTGTCGAGTGCTCGAGGGGACCGGTCAAGTTCCCTAAGAGCAAGGGCTTGATGTTTGCTCGGCGCAAAGATTGGGTGGGACGCGACCCACACCTTCCACTTCTTCCGGGGCGAGGCTACGTGCTACGCCTCCGATTACGCGCGATTACGGGCCCGTCCCTTTAATGGACGCAAAGATTGAGTGGCGGGATGGCTGGCGATGCCGATCCGCAGCTCTTCTGGGATTTTCCTCTATTCCCAAAAAGGGGATGGGGATGGAGTATGCCGTGGTCTACGGCAAGATTGTGGAGACCATAGCGAGTTACGAGGCCGGGAGGAGAGGATAGGCGCCGATCGATTGCTGTGGCCTTCTTGTGGTTTGCCTTTTCGAGCACCCTTTGGACATGCCGAGGGGACGGCAGCCTTTGCCTTGCTGAGGTCCTCGGAGGACATGGAGACGGCCTGAGATGTCTCGTGGGGAGAGGCCTGGCCGGGCAGAGCTTTACTTTGTTTCCGATAGGTACACCTGAAGGCCGTGAGCTCTCAGTATCGCTTCGAGTTTGCCCCGGAGGTATAAGCTCTTTTTGCTTTCCTTTTTTTTTTTTTTGAGCACGCACTTTTCTTTGCACCGGATTGATTGGATTTTTACCTTTCGCAGTGTACGGGCGTTGGAGTTTTTCCACGTCACGATGTGGCGGCACTGGCGGAGTACGCCGGGCGTATCCGGCCATGCAGCCTTGGGTCCAAGCATGCCCGGAGAAGATAAGCTCCAGGGGGCGTACGACTCTCGTGTACGCGGATTGCCTTCCTTCGACGGAGGCCGAGACAGATGAGGGGATGATATTCTTCCCCGGGATCGCTTCGAGGCGGCGCACCGAAGGGCGCCGAGATCTGGACTGTGCAATGGGAGGATTCTCGAGAGGTCCGACTCGCGATGCATATTATCTCGGGAGAGAGGGTGACGCGCCAAAGATGGCGTGAACTCGCTGAGGACACCGGTGGAGCCTCCCGCCGATATGATGCACTCCGAGCGATCGGTCCGTGACTGGGATGATTACCGAGCCGGCCAAAGACTTCTCGGATTTCGTGGCGATTGAGCCATATGCGACATTCGCCTGAGGAGGCCGAGGATGCCTCGTGTCCCGGATAGAGGGGCTGGGATCCCGCGGTACCCTGGGACGGATTTTTCCTATATCCGTGATGGGGTCCGATTGAGGGTGCAGATCCTCACCCCGAGCGACTTCCACGAGCTTTCCGCCTCGTCCGGCATGAAGGTACGGCTTCACCTTTTCCCTTCTTCTTTCTTTCTTTTGTTTCATCATCTTTAGCATCACTTTTTTTTTTTTTTTTGACGCTTTTGCTTTTGTGCGCTGGAGGCGGTCGTCGAGAAGCCGACGAAGCAAGTGATCGGGGCCAAGAGATTCATCAGAGGATGGTCGCCATGGGCTCCTCGTGCTAGAGCGAGGCGACCACGGCCGGCGCCCGTCGACGGAGGCTTCCCTATTCGCTCGTAGACTTCTTCGTAGACTCCTTTCGTCTCCTCTCCTTGATCCCCGCGCGGTGCCGCTTCGGATCACGTCATTCCTGGGATCCACACGGGCAGTGGACACGTATGGCAAAGATGGCGGGTCGTCTTCGTACGTGTGAGTCCGACGCCTTCACCTTCTGGATACGATTTTTTCGCAGATCTCGCTTGCCCTATCGTAGCGTGCCGGCTTGGTCCCGATGAGCCTCTTTCTCGGAGACGAGGACGATTCTCGAGCCCGAGATTTTCGTGGCTCCCGAGGAGGCGGGCCCGAGTCGCAAGAGGGGCCGGGGCGT